>CM066578.1:14800000-15015000 GCA_033816785.1 Picus viridis
GACAAGTAAAGATATCAGACTGCAACAAGGGAGGGCCAAAATTAAACGTTTAAAAGTAAATGCAATGAACTGCTGAAAGAAACAGATTGTCTGGGGAGATTGTGGAGCATGCATTGATCCTTGCAGAATAGGCTGGGTAAATATCTGTCAGGAATTATTGAGGTTTGTCCTGCCCATGTGGATATATAATATTACTGAATGACAACTTTCTCATTTCAGACATAAAAGAAGAATATTTCCCAGTCTTTTTTTTTTTTTTTTTTTTTTTTTGACTGTCTTAAATTTTGTCTTAGAGCAGGTGTCTGGGAAATCAGGAGCTTGCTATGAGAATCATCAGTTTGGATGGACAGAGTGTGACTTAGGTCAGTCCTGTTCTAATGACCACTGTCCTCAGCTTGTCTTGGCCATGACAATACTGTCCCCCATAGCAAACTCCTGGCCAAGCTGTCAACCCCTGGCTTGGACAGCAGAACTCTGAGCTGGATTAGGAACTGACTGGAGGGCCGAGCCCAAAGAGTGGTGGTGAATGATGCCACATCCAGCTGGCAGCCAGGCACTAGTGGTGTCCCCCATGGATCAGTGCTGGGTCCCATGCTCTTTAATATGTTTATTGATGATCTGGAGGAGGGGATTGAGTCCATCATCAGTAAGTTTGCAGATGACACCAAGTTGGGGGCAGGTGTTAATCTGTTAGAGGGTAGGAGAGCTCTGCAGAGGGACCTTGCCAGGCTGGACAGATGGGCAGAGTCCAAGGGCATGAGATTTAACACATCTAAGTGCCGGGTGCTGCACTTTGGCCACAAGAGCCCCACCTGAAATGAAGCCTTAAAAAGCAAGTGCAAAGAATTTGCTGTCATTTTATATTGACAAAGTGTGGGATATTTGCCATAATGGGAATTGAGAATACTGAGTATGTTGACTGGCTTCATATTTTCATAGTAATGCCTTTCAACTGTTCTAGTGCTATAAGAGACTTTAAGGTGAGTATTGTGTGTAATTGCACTTTGCAGTACTGTGCCCACTTCAAGTCTTAAAGGAATCTCAGTGTAAATGGCAATCTTGTCAATTATAGCTAAACTCTGTTGGTTTAACTGTTGTTATTCAGAAACATTTAAATCTTTTCCAAATGATAGAGGAATTTCTAGCTAAAATAGGATTTTAACCTATTCTCAGCAGTAGAGTAGAAACAGTGTGGAATGAAGAGTCCCTACACTGGAAGCTTCCATTTCATGGGATGTGCAGCCCATCAGTGAGTATTTATTCCTGAATCTTTTCTCTCCTTCATGTTCAGCCTTTAGTCAAGAAAGGCAGTTCTAGCATTAACTATTAAGCTTTGACCCCAATTTCTGCAACTTGTTCGTTGAGGTCTCCAGTTTTATCCCAGGACATTCTGGTAGCTGGCCACAACAACCCCATGCAGAGCTACAGGCTGGGATCAGAGTGGCCAGAGAGCTACCAAATAGAGAGGGACTTGGGGGTGCTGATCAACAGCTGCCTGAACATGAGCCAGCAGTATGCCCAGGTGGCCAAGAAGGCCAAAAACATCCTGGCCTGCATTAGGAATAGTGTGGCCAGCAGGAGCTGGGAAGTCGTTGTGCCCCTGGACTCTGCATTGGTTAGGCCACAGCTTGAGTACTGTGCCCAGTTCTGGGCCCCTCAATTTAAGAAGGACATCAGGACACTTGAACATTTCCAGAGAAGGGCAATGAGGCTGGGGAGAGGCCTTGAACACAAGCCCTATGAGGAGAGGCTGAGGGAGATGGGGTTGTTCATCCTGGAGAAGAGGAGGCTCAGGGACGACCTCATTGCTCTCTACAACTACCTGAAGGGAGGCTGTAGCCAGGAAGAGGTTGGTCTCTTCTCTCTAGCAACCAGCACCAGAGCAAGGGGACACAGTCTCAATCTGCACCAGGGGATGTTTAGGCTGGAGGTGAGGAGAAAGTTCTTCACTGAGAGAGTGATTCGTCATTGGAATGGGCTGCCCGGGAGGTGGTTGAGTCGCCGTCCCTGGAGGCGTTCAAGAGGGGACTGGATGTGGCACTTGGTGCCATGGTCTAGTCGTGAGGTTTGTGGTTACAGGTTGGACTCGATGATCTTCAAGGTCCTTTCCAAACTTGGTAATACTGTGATACTGTGATACTTGGTGCCATGGTCTAATCATGGGGTCTGTGGTGACAGGTTGGACTTGATGATCTTCGAGGTCTCTTCCAACCTTAGTGATACTGTAATACTCTGCTTGAAATCCTTCACTTCAGAGGCCAAGTTAGAAACTCATTAATATGATCCTTATTTAAGGAAAAGAGTCATGTTCTGTACCCCATCTGGGATACTGGGCATGTTGGAGGAAAGCAGCCTCTCTATCAGGGCTGCAGAGAAGCAATGACTCTTACAAGGAATGAGAGATAATAAATACCATGGAGTTGGTTGCCTTCTTTGAATATGAAAGTCAATGTGCAACTACTGTCTTGTTTCTATTTCCTAACAAAAGTGTTTTCCTATTCAGATTTTGGACCAAGCCAAAAATACAAATTACAGAGTGCTAGCATAATTTCTGATAATTCACTTATGAAAGAGGAATCATTTTATGTCCTTTTGTTTTTCTGTAGAACCTAGTAACTCTGGACTCAAATGAAAACACCATCTCCTCATTCTGAACTTCTTACTTCTCTAGCTGCTTGGTCTGTGTGCAGAATAACCTCCCTCTAACAGATCTGGAGTTATGACAGGATAACATGGGAAGAAAATGGCTTTGGTGTATCCTGGCAGTGGATATGGGAATGTGAGGAGAAAGTTCTTCATAGAGAGAGTCATTAGCCATTGGAATGTGCTGCCCAGGGAGGTGGTGGAGTCACCATCCCTGGAGGTGTTCAAGAGGGGATTGGACATGGCACTTGAAGTCATGGTTTAGTCATCACGAGATGTTGGGTGACAGGATGGACTTGATGATCTTTGAGGTCCAACCTTATTGATTCTATGATTCTATGAACTAACTCAAAAGAAAGTGACTGAAATGTAATTAGGTTGAAGCCTAAGATCTGGCATGTTCATTAAGTTCCTCTCTGTACAGAAGACTTTTACCAATGCTTTTTGCATCATTAGTTAGTGGAAGACAATCTTTTAACATAGGTATGCAACAACTACAAAAGGATACTGTTCTTTCTATCCTGACATGGTGAATTATACAAAAGGTACTGGCTGGTAACAGAAAAGGAGATAAATCAAACACCAGGCTCCATAGAGTTGAAGAGCTCTTTTCTTCATATCTGAAAATCTGAATTTAGTCTGACTTTTTTCTTATGTGGAGAACTTCTGGATTTGACCCCAAAGTAAAAAGGTAGAAAAAAACAGAGCAGAGCATTTATTGACTAGCCCTAGAGAAAGTTCATTCTGGAAAGTCAAAAGAAACTCTAATTCTGCATCTGATTTTCAGTGATTCTTGAAAGTGGTTTACGGTTTTAAAGGCATGAGGGACATGTTTAAAGGCATAACCACCAATCAGGCACCTAGCTGCCATTAAAAGTCATCAAGAGTTAGCTATCTGGCTACCATTTGTGTCTTTGAAAATCCTTTCCTGCATCAATTACACTTACTCCCACTTCAGAGCTGTTGCACACAGCCAGAGTGGCATAAAATATCCTAAAGAAAATGAGGACCAGCCTGTGAAGGTAAAAAGAGGGCACACAGTGATCACACAGAGCTCACACAGCCAGAAATTGCCTAGCTAACTAGGATGCAGTCTGGGAACCAGAGGCAGATAAATGGGCAGGAGAAAGCAATGTGCAGAAATAGAATGAAGATAATGAAAACTAAGACAGAAAGTCTTTGGGAAATTAGTGTGAGTACTTAATGAGTGACAGTAAGGAAAGGAGGTGCTGTTGAAGGGAAGAATGGTGCTGGCAGTGCAAAGAATGGATGGATTATTGCATATGGCTCCTAACACGGCAGGAAGAACCCAAAGCTCTTGTTGGAGATGGGGCACAGAGGATTTGCTTGCGGATACACGCCATGAGAACCGGGTATAATGCACATGCCCTGGAAACATGATCAGAAGCAGTAACCTTGATCTTCCTTGATCTTCTGCTACCCTTTCCAGCAGGGGGATAAGAAGAACTTGTTATTGTTGCCATGAGCTCCAGCTAGAGGCTGAGCATGGTGCTTGGCTAGGAAATGCTGCATCCTTTCTGCTAAGCAAGGAAGTGTTGGCCCCTGTGAAGCATCCTTTCCAAATTCCGACTCATAACACTGTACTTTGTATCTTTACACCCAAACCATTAATTTATTTTAATTTCCTTTCCATTTGCTCTAACGTCTTCTTTTTTTCCCACTGCAATAGCATCAGTGAAGACACAGTAATTGGGTGTCGTTTATTCCACAAAGCCTTCTCGCTGTGCCAGGGCCACTTTGTTAAGCATGAAGGCCCTGGGGGGTTGACGTCTTACCCAACTATTAGAATGTTTACTTTAAAAATAAAATTATATGTAGGAAGTCAGACAGCGTTCATGGGATTTATTTACAATAACTTCATTTAGCTTCACTGCTGTGTGCATTCTTCGGACATTAGACTGGTTCGGCTTAATGCTGATGAGATCTCTAAAGCTTCCCACAGCACTGCCTCGGTTCCGCTTCTCAGCGTCACACTTCTCTTTTGTCCAGGTTATCTGGATGTTCTCAGGAACTGTCTCCCCTTCACCTTTTTCATCTGAGTAGAGGCTCTCCAGACGTGCTATTGAATGTCAGTCCTTTACCAGCTGAGCCTCCCTTTCCTTTTCTGTTTTTGTCAGCCTCATCTGTCTCAGCATCTGAGATCTCTGCTCCATCAAAAGAGTTCTCTCATAAGTATATGCTGAAATATCACTATTGTGCGTTTCTACCACTTCTACCTCTGCCTCTATTCGGACCTGATAGAGAAAAGTAGCCAAGTCCTTCTTCTTCTGAATGCTGTTATCATCCATCTGAGCTACAGTAAAAATCCTCATTTTGCATTTTCTCCAAACTTTGTGCTGTTTGAGAAGAAAAGGAAGCAACATCAACATGCCTCCATCATGCACGATCCACCAGAGGTCAATGTTGCCCCACGTTGGGCGCCAATTAAAAATATATGTGGTGGGGTAGGAAGGTTCCCCACACACACACACAAAAGAATCCACAGCTAACTCAGCCAGAGAAGCAGATGAAGCTATATTTACAAGCAGAAATGGAATGCAATGAATATGTACAAAAATATACAATATATACAGAAATATACAGCAATGTATGTAACACAAGAGACCTTTCCCCAACCCCCCTGTGGCCAGGGGGTTTGGCCTGCTCCCCCTTCTCCCTCCCTACCTGCCCTTTTTCCCAAAAGGGTTAGAGAGAGAGAGAAAGGAAGGTAATTAAAGGGTAAAATTCTGTTAAGCTCAAAGCGAATGCAAGAGTTAGTTTTCTTATCTGGTTAGTAAGGTCGTTCCTGCGTAGCAAGCTGTTGCTTCAGAGAGAGAAACAGGCCAGCTCACAGGACAGAGAGAAGAAGAGACTCCCCAGACTGACAGACTAAGCTAAAAACTTACAGTTGGATTCTACCAATGAAATTGGTTTAGCATATCTTTGTTTTCATTCAAATATCAAAACATTCAGCCAAAGTGTTCAGAAAGTGTCCATTTCTTAGAGGCACAGCCTAAACCGGTCACAGACAGGAAAAACCTAGGTGTTTGTCTCAATCCAGAAGTTGGGAAGAAGACACAGTTCTTTTGAACATTCCCCTGAGTGAAATCAAGGCACAAATGAGGGCATATATCAAAACAGAACTATTTACTACTTATAAACAAAACAGAGAAAGAAGGAAAAGAAAGGGGAGAGAGAGAAAAGGGGAGAAATGGAGACAAGGAGAACAGGAAAGATGGAGAGATAATAATCACCCTAGGGTCCTTCCTCAGCAGTGTGGGAGGCTGGGGTGCCTCCTCCAGCCTGAGATGTCCCAGGTGAAGTTCCCTCTCTAAGGTGGCATAACTCAGGTATTTTATACTGTTCCCAGTTCATTCATCATAGCTCCACCTGGCCCATGCCTTGTCAACATTACAATGCACATGTGACTTCCAGTGCCTCCAGAGGACTTGGCAGGGGTCAGAGCCTACTGACTTCCACCTCTCTTAGCCATCCACCACACCCACTGGACAATTGTTATCTCCCTGGGCAGAGATGACACATCAGGCAATGATCTTATCTTTGTTGAGACACTTCTCACGTTCTATATGTAATTATCACGTTCACAAGGTGATTTTTCATGTTCAGGAGATGATTCTCACAGTGTTCAGTGAAAAAGAGAAAGGAGGATGAAAAAAAGAAAGACTAGCAAGAGAAGAGCAGAGAGGGAGAGGGAGAGGGAGGGTGATTTACTTCCAACCCCAGGCATATAAAATTTTAATCATCTGCTCCTATTTGGCAGTTCCAAAACCATTTTAGGCTTACTGAATACTGAGAGAAAAAAGTAATTTTCTAGCCATACCAGTCCCAGGGATTCTGTAGAAAGTCAGTGTTATGGTTTAACACCCGCAATTGAGCATCACACAACTCATTCACTTCCCTCCCAGTGAGATGAATCAAAACCAAGATTGAAACTTATGAGACGAGATAAATGCAGTTTAATAGGCCAGGAAAAGAAGGAAAAAATATAATAAAAAGAAAAAAGAAATACTAGATTATCCCAAAACAAGTGACCCAGGTGGCCACCCCTGGAGGTGTTCAAGAGGGGATTGGACATGGCACTTGGTGCCGTGGTCTAGTAGGCATGAGGTCTTGGGTGACAGGTTGGACTTGATGATCTTTGAGGTCTTTTCCAACCTTGTTGATTCTATGATTCCATGTTTCTATGACACACAGCACAACCAATGTCAGTGCTCAAACAGTCCCTGAGCCACGGTGCCCAGGGCCAACTTTGGCTTGTTTGGGTCGATTGTCTTGGCTTTTTGTACACTTTGCTGGCTGGGCAGAATACGAAGCTGAAAAGTACCTGATTCAGTATAAACATTGCTCAGCAACAACAGCAGTGTGTCACCAACATTATTCTCCTACTTAATCCAAAACAGAGCACTATACCAACTACTAGGAAGAAAACTAACTTTATTCCAGCTGAAACCAGGACAGTCAAAAAGGGCATTTGCTCAAATGCTGAGGCTGCAAGAAAAAGAAATCAAACCGTAAGAATGTATTGCAAAGAGAAGAAGGAACACATAAGGTGGATATTTCATAAGCAGAGGAGTTCTAACATTCAAAGAGGATCTTTCCAAAGGAAAAGTCCAATTTATCAGTGACCTTTTAACCTAGGAATCCATATGCAGAGTACAGCCCCTAAAGCAATTTATATTCCATAACACTAATGTAAAACTGGAATTGTTCAGATAATCAAACAAATTAAGCCCCCAAATCACTCAGGACTAAAGGCTGACAAAATAATTGTGCCATATTTGCCTTCTGATGGTATTTTCTCTTTTGACACAATGCCATAATTATGTAGTAATACTCATTTTATCAGACTAATGCATATCTGTTGTAGCATTCCAGCTGTGATCAGAAAATGAGGTAATCTCTTTATTAAGGCTGAGTTTAAATACATGAAAGAAGAGGAAAGATAATCTCCTATTCTGTGTATGTATCTTTTCCTTTTATGCGTTGCACCTACACACAGAGAACTTCTATGATTTCACCTTCTTTGTATTTGTCCTCTGAGGATTGCATCTTCAACCAGGCTTCGGGATAATCATACATAACAGAGGAAGTGGTTCTAAATCAAGGCAGAACAGCAATAAATTTTCAGATGAGATTTGAAGGGAAAAAGAGAAATCTGAGGGATGACATTAAACAAAGAATACAGAACTAACCAGGTTGGAAAAGACCTTTGAGATCACAGAGTCCAACCTATCATCCAACACCATCTAATCAACTAAACCATGGCACCAAGCACCCCATCCAGTCTCCTGTTGATCACCCCCAGCGACGGTGACTCCTCCACCTCCCTGGGCAGCCCACGATAGCATAGGGGGTTGCTGGAGCAGGACCCTTCATTTCTTCCTTAACAATTAGAAGCAATAGACTGCATGATCAAAAAATAAAATGGACAGGACAGATGGGCAGAGTCCAACAGGATGGCATTCAACAAATCCAAGTGCCAGGTGCTGCACTTTGGCCACAACTCCTCCATGCAGAGCTGCAGGCTGGGGTCAGAGTGGCTGGAGAGCAGCCAAACAGGGAGGGACCTGGGGGTGTGTCTCGGTCCGCAGAGGGAGAGAGACTCAGTTCTTTTGAATATTCCTGTGTTGTGAAATGAGAGGCACAAACGAGGCCAAAATATCAACAGCTAGACTGTTTATTACATAAATAAAATGGATGGATAGGAAGGGGAGAGAGAGAAAATAGAGAGGGAGAGAGAGAAGAGAGAGAGAAGAGGAAAGCAATTATATTGCCACACCCCTCACCCCCCCAAGACAGTTTGAGTCTGTGGAGGCAAGGTGCTGCAGGAGATTTTGGGTCTGTAGAGAAACGGTTCTGAGGCTTTGGCTGTAGAAAAGATGTGGTCCTCTGAGCAGCTTCTTCAGCTCCATGAGTTGCAGCAGGCGGAACTCAGGACACAGAGAGAGGGTTCAGTCTGCTTCTTCCAGGCTCCATGGTCTCTTTTCTTTGGAGCAGCATTGCCCCAGGCTTTTCCTTCTCTTGTTCTTTCCTTCTCAGTGGCATTGTCCTTCTCCTGTGTTTTTGGTTCCGTGTTTTTCTTCTGCTAAGCCAAGAGTTGCTCAAGTCTTTTATACAGTTTTTCAGTCCTTAGCTATGTGTCCAAGTATTGTCCCTCAGGAAATCAGGAGCCAGGTGGTGAATCCATTGTCTCATCATCCTCCCTTCCTGGGGTATCTGATGGCTGGAAATGATCTTGTCCTGAAGATGTGATGGCTGAGTCCTTGGGCTATTTTTATAGGCCAGCTGTGGTCCAGTGAGCAATGTTATCTTTGCACATTCCAAGAGTCCTTCCAGTGGCTCTGCCCAACACACATCAGCTACTGTCTGGGAAAGCAGCAAGTGGTTTTATCTTTGTTGAGTCACACCAGGAGAGACAAGCTTTTAGTCTCTTATAGGGTGCTGATTGACAGATGCCTAAACATGACCCAGCGGTGTGCCCAGGTGGCCAGGAGGGCCAATGGCATCCTGGCCTGCATTAGGAATAGTGTGGCCAGCAGGAACAGGGAAGTCATTGTGCCCCTGTACTCTGCCTTGGTTAGGCCACACCTTGAGTCCTCTGTCCATTTCTGGGCCACTCAGTTTAGGAAGGACATTGAGACACTTGAATGTATCCAGAGAAGGGCAACAAGGCTGGTGAGAGGCCTTGAGCACAAGCCCTAAGAGGAGAGGCTGAGGGAGCTGGGGTTGTTTAGCCTGGAGAAGAGGAGGCACAGGGGAGACCTCATTGCTCTCTACAACTACCTGAAAGGTGGCTGTAGCCAGGTGGGGGTTGGTCTCTTCTTCCAGGCAACCAGCACCAGAACAAGAGGACACAGTCTCAGACTGCACCAGGGGAAGTTCAGGCTGGAGGTGAGGAGAAAGTTCTTCACAGAGTGAGTTGTTAGCCATTGGAATGTGCTGCCCAGGGAGGTGGTGGAGTCACCATCCCTGGAGGCGTTCAAGAGGGGATTGGACGTGGCACTTGGTGCCATGGTCTAGTCATGAGGTCTGTGATGATAGGTTGGACTCGATGATCTTTGAGGTGTCTTCCAACCTTGGTGATACTGTGATACTGTGAAGTGGTGCAAACTCTAATGCTTCATGTTCTGTGCAGCAAGAGCTGCCTGTTTAACTGAAATCATGGAATCATAGGACTGTTTGGGTTGGGTGGGACCTCCAAAGTTCATCTTCACAGAATCACAGAATCACCAAGGTTGGAAGAGACCTCAAAGATCATCAAGTCCAACCTGTCACCACAGACCTCACGACTAAACAATGGCACCAAGTGCTTGTCCAAACCCCACATGCTGCAGTATGACTCTGAACTATTTTCAGAAAAGCATTCACAAGGTATTAAGTCACCTATCTGCTCAGCCTAAAACGCCCTTGTATTTCCTCCTAGCATTAAGTAAACCTTAGATCATGTCTCACCACTTACAACAAACCTACTGGGCACTAGGGATTATTCTGATGGTCTTATAGCTGAAGTGCTTGGAAGTACTTATTTCACACCTTTTTAAATGCAAAGCCATATGTCATCTCCTTTTTAATTTAAAATCTTGTCTCAGATCTAATGGAAGCTTAAAATAACAGAAAGCAAAGCCAAGTGAACTACTCAGACCACAGGCACTGAGAAGATAGAATAATATGTCCTTTCATCTTTGTAGGTACCGTTGAAATCTTTAAATAAATAATTAGCACAGATTCTCCTCTTTTTCCTTGATGTATGTTGAAGAAATCAGGAAAATGCCTGTGTTTTTCTCATAGTTTTTAACCAGACACTTGCACATAATCATTATGGATTTGTAGCAGCTGTTTATGCAGTGCAGAGGGCCAGCAATATTTTAGATGTAGTAGTTGCAAATTAAACCCACTGCAATACAATGGTGCAACCTTCTGAGGCTGTGGTTCCAAACATAAAAGCATTTGGAAACTAGTATTGCATTATAAATCATTTATATGGGTACTTCTAATAACATGAAGAGTGGAACACAAGAAAGAGAGACATATTTCAGAACGACTTTAATCTAGTTTTACATTAGAGGTACAAGAATAGAAAGTGAACAACCATCTATCTCAAACCCATAAATGGTAGCACATTGTTTACCACGCTATGAGACATAAGCCTGACATGAACTTTGTTGTTATTTGCCTATTTATTTGTAGTAATAACGTTAACAGATGCTGGTAAATAAGCATACAACTGAAAAGGTCCAGGAATCGCTGTTTGAGACACATCACACAGCAGAGGCTTTTGATATGCTTAAATAAGATGTCTACAACTACCTGAAGGGAGGTTGTAGCCAGGTGGGGGTTGGTCTCTTCTCCCATCCAACCAGCACCAGAACAAGAGGACACAGTCTCAAGCTGTGCCAGGGGAGGTTTAGGCTGGAGGTGAGGAGAAAATCTTCACTGAGAGAGTTGCTAGCCATTGGAGTGTGCTGCCCAGGGAGGTGGTGGAGTCACCATCCCTGGAGGTGTTCAAGAGGAGATTGGACATGGCACTTGGTGCTATGGTCTAGTAGTCATGAGGTCTGTGGTGACAGGTTGGACTTGATGATCTTTGAGGTCTTTTCCAACCTTGTTGATTCTATGATTCTATGATTCTAAGATCTCTCTTTCACTCCCCTACTTGTCCCAGCTCTTTGTTTTGTCTTGTTTCTGGTACCAATTAAGGTGTGTCATTTGCTGGAAAATAGCTGCATCCCTCAGGTTCCTCAGTTGTTGTTCATAGGCAGATTTTAAGTACCTCAGAAATAAGAGTGACACAATGACCAGTGGGTTTTCAAATGTGTACAAACAGCTATTTCCCCAGAGCGGCTATGCTGGCTGATGCCTCCTTTACATCACAAAAAGTGAACTGGTCAGGGCTGGAAGAGATCCCACTTCTTTCATTTCAGCTGGCAGCCGTCACTGAAATCGGCCTTGACGTAAGCTCCTCACATCTCTTGGAAAGAGAGTGGCACCAGCTGAGGGTACACACTGAAAGTCTCCTCCATGCAGGCAAGTACTGAACCCAGAGTCCACCTAGATCTATCTGATACCTTCTTAAGGAGGACACCTTCTTTTTTCCACTAAGTTTCTCCTTCCCCTACCAGACAGGGTTAAAAAGACCGAGACGATACGATGAGTCTAATCTTCCAGCAAAACTTGATGTTTTAAAAAGGCAAACTCAGGAGAAATTAATCCCCATTGTATACTCCATCTTGGCTGCTTGCCCAGTCAGCTTATTCTAATTATCTGGGGGTATGAAAACAATAGATTGCCTCCACCACCAAATCAGTTTGATCAGCAAAGGCTTTGCTGTGCGTGACTTACGTTATCTCTGCTTCAAGGAATCATCGCACAAAAGTGAGGTTCCATATGCCAACATGATAGCAGCCCCATAGCTAAGGTAGTAAAACCTGTCAGCATCCCAGCACTCAGTGAAAGGTGGAATTTGGTGCAGCAACAGAGAAAGAGTCTTGAAGGGCCGGGTGAAAATGGCCATTCCAGGGAGAAAACATCTGTCTCGGTATAGCCGTCTCATCTAAGCCTCTAATATCCACTCTATCGGCTCAGACACAGATGTTCTCTGTATCACTGTTTTTCATGTATTGTGTAGGGATGAGAAAACAAGGTCAAGCCAGATTTAAGCCTGAGCTACATTTACAGCATTTTAAATTCCACTGCCCTTTTCAGTTATTCACATGTACATTTCAGATCCCACCCAGAGCTCCTGGGACCCAAGTAAGTGAAGGAGACAGTTAATCTAACTATCTAACTAATTATGCATGACAAAGTACAAGTGTGAGGTATTAAAGGTACCCAGTGGCTTTCTGGGTGTTGCTGTGTGCTGAGTCCCTGACATTGTCATTGCTGTTCTTGACTTCACCTTTGGCTAGCTTTACAAGTGTGCTACTTGGAATTCATTTCAGATATGATGCAGGTAACACATGGGGCACTCCAATTAGATGTCTAGTTCCATCACAGCTATTTCAGATGGTCCCAAGTATTTGATTTGTTCTTACAACTCAGGCCCGTTTCCAACATCTGTTGATGGACATCTGAATATCTGCTCCATGTCCCTCCCATATGCACCCACTGAAGACGATTAGAGAACAGTACTTGAAGCAAACAAATAAGGATAGTGGTTGAGCATGAAGAATAGAATAGAATAGAATAGAATAGAATAGAATAGAATAGAATAGAATAGAATAGAATAGAATAGAATAGAATAGAATAGAATAGAATAGAATAGAATAGAATAGAATAGAATAGAATAGAATAGAATTAACCAGGTTGGAAGAGACCTTTGAGATCATTGAGTCCAACTTGTCACCCAACACCACCTAATCAACTAAAGCATTGCACCAAGCACCCCATCCAGTCTCTTCCTAAACACCTCCAGTAATGGTGACTCCACCACCTCCATGGGCAGCACATTCCAATGGCAAATCTCTCTTTCTAGGAAGAACTTCTTCCTAACATCCAGCCTAAACTTCCCCTGGTGCAGTTTGAGACTGTGTCCTCTTGTTCTGGTGCTGGTTGCCTGGGAGAAGAGACCAACCCCTTCTGGCTACAACCTCCCTTCAGGTAGTTGTAGACAGCAGTAAGGTCTCCCCTGGGCCTCCTCTTCTCCAGGCTAAGCAACCCCAGTTCCCCCAGCCTCTCCTCATAGGGCTTGCGCTCCAGAACTCTCACCAGCTTTGTTGCCCTTAAACCTCAGCTGTGAGGTGAAGGGCACTGGGGAATAGCAGCACTGCCCATCATTGTGGTTTTATACATTCTAGGATGTGACACTAACCCTGTTTTCAATCATGCTTTCGGACTTTTCTCAGAGGAAGTCTTTCCACCTTCACATGTCTGCTCTGCACCTCCTCCAGTTTGAGTACAGGCTCCTTAAACATGGATAAGCTGAACCATGTGAGTCACCATACACAAGATCCTAACAGAGCTGTAATTGACTAATACATGCTGACATTTTCTGGAAATTTGGTCTTTCACAGTTGTACCACAGCAGTATGATCGTGATTGACATGATATGACTGTGGGTAGTTTAGATGCACTTATATTGTGATTCACTAATGCATGAAAGAGTATTTTGTTTCCTGCCCCTTTTGTGGAATGAAATCTGACCAGTTTTCTGAAATCTTGCTTCTGAAATGAGTCTGCACTTTGAAGTGGAGTTCCATTTCCATTACTCCAACCTGCCAGGTCACCTACCTTCTTCTTTGTTCTGGACTTTGCTTGAACATGGGTCAACTAACTCGCAAAAAGCAGCTTTTGAGGTGTGAGGCAGTTTGAAGGCAGATCCTCCCTTGCCCCCCACCAGGGCAGGAAAATAATGAGACTCGCACAAACAGACTGCAGAAGTGATGGAAAGTTTAAATGGGAAAGCAGTGAGTGTTTTATAGAAGCTACAAGCACAGTGACAAAAGAGATCCCAAAGCATACAGTCTCTTATAGCATGCCCAGAAACCGCTCAGCACTCCCCTTCTCCCTACCTGAGGATACACCCAAAACCCCTAGGGCTCTTTCTTCCCCCCTCCAGTGTTAGGCTAATCTCAGCTGGCCAGATCTAAGATTGCCCTTCCCACTTCTTCTCCTAGCATTAAGCCTAGCCAGGCCTAAGAGGCCTTGAGATAACTCCCCTTCCATTACCAGACAGGGATCATCTCCCACAGGAGCAGCAAGGGAAGAAAGAGGAAGTGTGAGACCTTGCAGATAGATTTGTAGAGAGTAGAACATTATGGGAATGAAATACGCAGCTTCCTGTGTCCACCCACTGGTCTGGACACCCAGGGCACTGAAGGTGTATCTTATGTGGCAGCAACAGCAGGAGGCACCCAGCGTAAACTGCCACAAGGTGACAGTCTTTAAGACTAACACCGAGATAGGTATCTGATGAATTCTCTGATACCCTCCTGGCAGCGCGATAGTTCTCTTTTATGAATCACATACTGTTGACTCCATTTTAACCAGTTCTTGCCAATCTCAAGCTTTGTAGGGAATTCTTGTCTTCTCTAGTTTACTTATGCCTCCTTAACAGATGCATTAATTTGATCTAGATTAATTGAGGTTACAAAATTTCCTTTCTTTAGAAAACCAATTACTTTAAGAAAAATGAATCTAGATTAATATTCCCCAATCTGCTTCTTTCAGACCTATATCACATTTTCTTCCATTTCCACATCTATTCTCATATTTAATTATTTCTCCATTTACAAATTATTCTTAGAACTTTTTGTATTATTGATCTCAGTCCATTACTCCAGGATCACTTTTAGCCTCTTTCCTAAAATCAGGCACTACATTTGCTATCCTCCAAGAACACAGTACTATCTGAGGATGGTGGCTAACTACAGTCTTTAAATACTTCGAGTACTCAAAAAGAAATGCAAAACCCTCAAACATGAGTTTCTAACAAGATTTGAAGCATTCTGTTAAAATAATGGAATCAATAATGTTGGAAAAGACCTCAAAGATCATCAAGTACAAACTATCACCCAGCACCTCATGACTACTAAACCATGGCACCAAGTGCCACGTCCAATCCCCTCTTGAACACCTCCAGGGATGGTGACTCCACCACCTCCCTGGGCAGCACATGTCCTCTTGTTCTGGTGCTGATTGCCTGCAATAAGAGACCAATCCGCTCCTGGCTACAACCTCCCTTCAGGTAGTTGTAGAGAGCAATGAGGTCTCCCCTGAGCCTCCTCTTCTCCAGGCTAAACAACCCCAGCTCCCTCAGCCTCTCCTCATAGGGCCTGTACTCAAGCCCTCTCCCCAGCCTTGCTGCCCTTCTCTGGACATGTTCAAGAGTCTCAATGTCCTTCTTAAATTGAGGGGCCCAGAACTGGACACACAGGACTCAAGGTGTGGCCTAACCAGTGCTGAGTACAGCGGCACAATGACTTCCCTGTTCCTGATGGCCACACTATTCTTGACCCAGGCCAGGATGCCATTGGCCTTCTTGGACACCTGGTCACACTGCTGGCTCATATTCAGCCACCTGTCAACCAGTACCCCCAGGTCCCTTTCTGTTTGGCTGCTCTCCAGCCACTCTGACCCCAGCCTGTAGCACTGCATGGGGTTGCTGTGGCCAAAGTGCAGCACCCCGGCACTTGGACTGGTTAAATGCCATCATGTTGTACTCTGCCCACCTGTCCAGCCAGTCAAGGTCCCCCTGCAGAGCCCTTCTGCCCTCTAACAGATAACAGATCAACACCTGCTCCCAATTTGGTGTCATCTGCAATTTTACTGATGATGTACTCAATCCCCTCATCCAGATCATCGATAGAGATATTGAACAGGATGGGGCCCAACACTGATCCCTGGGGGACACCACTAGTGGCGAAAGTGCAGCACCTGGCACTTGGACTTGTTAAATGACATCATGTTGGACTCTGTCCATCTGTCCAGCTGGAGATTATGTGTGGACTACGTGTGGGCTATGATTGTTCCCCACACTTACTTCCATTATTTCCATTAGTTTCCCCATTTCACATCATGCTCCAGTTTGGGTGTGCAATGCTGGCTATATTCTCATCACATATCTTCAAGGGGAAAAACACAAAAAGGCAATGGGTAGACTAAATCTTACTATTCTAGGGCCATATGATAACGGCCCTGGAGTGATACTTGCTGAGTCATGGATTTGTTAGTTTCACAGAGATGTCAGCTGCACACACAGAACTCCAAACTTCACACAAAATGTGGCAAAGACACTCCTGTGATACTACTTTTATTTTTGCAGAAAGTTCAATCACTACTTTGTTACACTGTGACTTAATTGTAAGTGGGTGGAACAAACTTTTAGCCCAGATTTTCTCTTCAAGATTAGAGAAAGATTCTTTCCTTACTTTTCTCCGCCCCCTCCAAGTTTCTTGTCTTAATGGCTAAACCATTGATATAATGTTCCCAATGGTGTCTTCATTGTAATGAATAGACTGAGCAAAGAAAGAAATAAGATCTGTATGGTCTGAAATGCTTTAGTAGACCTTTGATGAACTATGTAACTGTGTCATATATTATTATCCAGGTAGCTTGTTACTGAAAGGACTCTGGTTATCTTAATAATTCTTCTGGAGTTGTTTAACTTCTGAGTTCCCCTAAAGACCTGAGAAGTAGTATATAAACATGAAAGAGAAACACTTCTTGTCTTTAACTTTCTAGCCCAATCTTCTTCCTGAAAACATAAAAAAGGATGCAACAAGGAAGGCCAAGGAACTCTTGGAACTGAATCTCTCCAGAGGGGTGAAAGACAACAAGATTTTTTTTCAAATACATTAATGACAAAAGGAAGAGCAGGCAAAAGATGGTCCCACTGTTCAATGATATGGGAGATATGGTAACAGAGGATGCAGTGATGGCAGAGGTGCTGAATATCTTCTTTGCCTCAGTCTTTACTCTTAAGACCAGCCCTCAGGAACCTCAGTCTCTAGAAGCGAGGGAGCAGAGCTGAAGAGATGTGAACATTCCACTGGTCTCTCAGGACCACTCTGTTCTGGGTTAGGAACTGGCTGGAGGGCAGAGCCCAGAGAGTGGTGGTGAATGGTGCCACATCCAGCTGGCAGCCAGGCACTAGTGGTGTCCCCCAGGGATCAGTGTTGGGTTCCATCATCTTTAATATCTTCATTGATGATCTGGATGAGGGGATTGAGACAGTCATCAGCAAATTTGCAGATGACACCAAGTTGGGAGCAGGTGTTGGTCAGTTAGAGGATAGAAGGGCTCTGCAGAGGGATCTTGACTGACTGGACAGATGGGCAGAGTCCAACAGGATGGCATTCAACAAGTCCAAGTGCCAGGTGCTGCACTTTGGCCACAGCAACCCCATGCAGAGCTACAGGCTGCGGTTGGAGGGGCTGGAGAGCTCCCAAACAGAGAGGGACCTGGGGGTGCTGATTGACAGCTGGCTGAACATGAGCCAGCAGAGTGACCAGGTGGCCAAGAAGGCCAATGGTATCCTGGACTGCATTAGGAATAGTGTGGCCAGCATGAGTAGGGAAGACATTTTGCCCCTGTACTCTGCATTGGTTAGGCCTCACCTTGAGTCCTGTGTCCAGTTCTGGACCCCTCAATTTAAGAAGGACATCGAGACACTTGAATGTGTCCAGAGAAGGGCAACAAGGCTGGGGAGAGGCCTTGAGCACAGCCCTGTGAGGAGAGGCTGAGGAAGCTGGGGTTGTCTAGCCTGGAGAAGAGGAGGCTCAGGGGAGACCTCATTGCTGTCTACAACTACCTGCAGGGAGGCTGTAGCCAGGAAGGGGTTGGTCTCTTCTCTCTAGCAATCAGCACCAGAACAAGAGGACACAGTCTCAAGCTGCACCAAGGGAAGTTTAGGCTGGAGGTGAGGAGGAAGTTCTTTACTGAGAGAGTCGTTCGTCATTGGAATGTGCTGCCCAGGGAGGTGGTGGAGTCATATCCCTGGAGGTGTTCAAGAGGGGATTGGATGTGGCACTTGGTGCCATGGTCTAGTCATGAGGTCTGTGGTGATAGGTTGGACTCGATGATCTTTGAGGTCTCTTTCAACCTTGGTGATTTGGTACTGTTGCTAAACCACTCTCCATCATGTTTGAAAAGTCATGGAGAACAGGAGAGGTGCCTGGCAACTGGAAGAAAGCAAATGTCACTCCAGTCTTAAAAAAAGGGAGGAAAAAGGCCCCTGGTATGGTGGCTATGCCTTTAAAATTCAGTTACAGATTTCGAGCAGAAAAGTAGTAAAATATAAATAAATCGCTATGGGGTGTAAAAAGGAAAACAACTCAACATCTTTCCTGAACTGAGGGGCCCAGAACTGGACACAGGACTCAAGGTGTGGCCTAACCAGTGCTGAGGACAGGGGCACAATGACCTCCCTGCTCCTGCTGGCCACACTGTTTCTGATGCAGTCCAGGATGCCATTGGCCTTCTTGGCCACCTGGGCACACTGCAGACTCATGTTCAGCCTACCATCAACCAGTACCCCCAGGCCCCTTTCTGCCTGGCTGCTCTCCAGCCACTCTGACCCCAGCCTGTAGCACTGCCTGGGGTTGTTGTGGCCAATGTGTAGAACCCGGCACTTGGATGTGTTCAGTCTCATGCCCTTGGACTCTGCCCATCTGCCCATCTGCCCAGCCTGTCAAGGTCCCTTTAGAAAGCTCTCCTACCCCCTAACATATCAACACCTGCCCCCAGCTTGGTGTCATCTGCCAATTTACTGATGATGGGCTCAATCCCCTCATCCAGATCATCCATAAAGATATTGAACAGGATGGGGCCCAGCACTGATCCCTGGGGGAAACCACTGATTGGTTGTGACATAATATGTTGCCACTAGTGGATTATAACACCACTTGTAATGTTTCATTATATCCTAGTTTAAATTAGAACAGAACCAGTTCTGCTCAGTGATTTTATTTTTCAGCCCAATCTGTTCAAAGTGACTGTACTTTGTGAAGTTAACAGCATGTTTTTTGAGACACTGTCTGCTTTTAGAAGTGGTAATGCTCAATGTTTATAGTTACTACCAAGAATTGCTATGTAGAGAGTCTATTGCTTATAATTGCTTCTATGTAGACCAAAATCATTGCTAAACCTTGTGTACCATGTTGGAGGTGCAGAAAGTAAGAGGCCACACCTGTGAGGAGGAGAAGACAGGACAGGTGACCCAAATGTCACCAAATAGGTATTCCATTCCATTCCATTCCATTCCATTCCATTCCATTCCATTCCATTCCATTCCATTCCATTCCATTCATGTCATATTCAGATTAAAGATGAGGGATCATAAGGGTCCAGCTTCTTCTTCAATGGCTGACACCTGAGCAGGACACATGTCTGTTCTGTCTGATCTTGGTCCACATGTTCCTGAATACAGGTTCAGAATCCAGTTCCTGAATCCAGTTCCCATCTGCTGCTACATCCATTCTGAGGTTTATTGTTTTGTATTTGCATTTGAGTTGTTCTTTTGTCCCTGACTTGAGTAAAGTGTGTATCTGAAGGATCTAAAACCCACTAAATGAAGCTATTTGAAGGGCTTGTGAAATTTCGCTGGCTGCAAGTCATAGAATAAGAAATATCCTCTGGAAGAGTAGTTCTGCAGTTCCCGAAAGGCCAAGAGAGCATGTGAACATATAATTACATAACACTCTCAACAGAAAAGCCTTAGGAGTTTTCTCTGAATGAAGCTTCAGTGCCCCAGTTGTCCCATGACCAGTGCTAAAGATTGCCAAAACACATCTCTCTGCTTTTGAAAGTCTGCATTGTTTGCACTTCACATGTTAGGAGTGATGCACTGAGACTCACTTCTGCTTAAGTACCTATGATGCTTTTGGGGCAGACCATAATCTACTTCTCACTTTAGCAAGTCTTCTTAGACTTCTCTGATAGCTCTGAAAATAGATCTCATTCCTGTTATATTAGCAGAGCCCAAAGCATCTTGTGTCATTGAATCTTTAAACATGATTCAACTCAGACTTTCAGTCTCCCAGTCTTATGCCTGGGACTAGCAAATGCTTTGTGTATAGGCTCACAAGAAAAATAAAAGCACAAAAAAGAATCCTATCTATTGTGTGCTAACAAGTCCCACTCATTACTATCTTTGTCCAGTTCTGGGCCCCTCAGTTTAGGAGAGATGTTGAGTTGCTGGAATGTGTCCAGAGAAGGGCAACAAAGCTGGGGAGGGGTTTGGAGCACAAGCCCTATGAGGAGAGGCTGAGGGAGCTGGGGTTGCTTAGCCTGGAGAAGAGGAGGCTCAGGGCAGACCTTATTGCTCTCTACAACTACCTGAAGGGAGGTTGTAGCCAGGTGGGGGTGGTCTCTTCTCCCAGGCAATCAGCACCAGAACAAGAGGACACAGTCTCAAGCTGTGGCAGGGGAGGTTTAGGCTGGATGTTAGGAAGAAATTCTTCACAGAGAGTGATTGGCCATTGGAATGTGCTGCCCAGGGAGGTAGTGGAGTCACCATCACTGGAGGTGTTTAAGAGGAGACTGGATGAGGCACTTGGTGCCATGGTTCTGTTGATTAGATGGTGTTGGGTAATAGGTTGGACTTGATGATATCAAAGATCTTTTCCAGCCTGGTTAATTATTCTAGTCTAGTCTAGTCTAGTCTAGTCTAGTCAATGCTATTCTATGCTATTCTATGCTATCTTGTGTTCAGTTACCAACGTGTTCCTTGAGAGCAACCATGTTTTCTTTCAGCATTCATTTTGTCAAGGTAGAAAACATCCTCCTTACTACTCTTCTCTCACCGGTTGCATTTGTAGCTACTCCAATTCTCCTTTCCTTGTGGCTGTGCCCACTTCCCTGCCTCCTCCCTTAATCTGACTGACTGTGCTTGTTCACAGGCATACAGCTACATAGCCTGTTAACTGCCTTTCAAACGTGGTGGCGGTCCCCTTTCCCCAGTTGAGAACAGCTTACCTTCTGCATTGGAAGCTGAGATTTACCTTTCCCAAGCTCATATCACATCACTTACCAATGGAAATTTAAAAAGTAATTATCTGTATATAAATATCTTCCTCATTTCCAAAGGATGCTCCTGAGTTCATAAATTCCCTCTTTGTCCCTTACATTTTACATCATTTCCCATTTCAATTATTTCAGAGCTATTTCTAATCCCTTCTCTATTTTCTAGTGTGAAATCCATCCCTTTCCACTGCTGCTGATGCTGTTCAGGCATGTATTATATACACGTATCATGAATACACCATACAATTACAAAGCTACTAAATATTTGCAATGGAATGGAATGGAATGGAATGGAATGGAATGGAATGGAATGGAATGGAATAGAATAGAATAGAATAGAATAGAATAGAATAGAATAGAATAGAATAGAATAGAATAGAATAGAATAGAATAGAATAGAATAGAATAGAATAGAATAGACCAGGTAGGAAAAGACATTTAAGATCAAGTCCAACTTATCACAAGATCAGTTCAGAAGGAACAATAATAATACAATACAATACAGCAGGTTGAAAGAGACCTTCAAGATCATTGCATCCAACCCATCAACCAATCCAACCCACCTAAACAACTAAACCATGGCACCAAGCACCCCATCAAGTCTCCTCCTGGACACCTCCAATGAAGGTGACTCCACCACCTCCCTGGGCAGCCCATTCCAATGGGCAATCACTCTCTCTGTATAGAACTTCTTCCTAACCTCCAGCCTAACCCTCCCCTGGCTCAGCCTGAGACTGTGTCCTCTTGATCTGGTACTTCTTGCCTGGGAGAAGAGACCAACCTCTGCCTCGCTACAACCTCCCTTCAGGTAGTTGTAGAGAGCAATAAGGTCACCCCTCAGTCTCCTCTTCTGCAGGCTAAACAACCCCAGCTCCCTCAGCCTTTCCTCATAGGGCTTGTGTTGCAAACCCCTCACCAACCTTGTTGCCCTTCTCTGGACACGCTCCAGCAAGTCAACATCCTTCCTAAACTGAGGGGCCCAGAACTGGACACAGGACTCAAGGTGCGGCCTAACCAGGGCAGTGTACAGGGGGAGAATGACCTCCCTGCTCCTGCTGGCCACACTGTTCCTGATGCAGGCCAGGATGCCATTGGCCTTCTTGGCTGCCTGGGCACACTGCAAGCTCATGTTCAGCCTACCATCAACCAGCACCCCAAAGTCCCTCTCTGCCTGGCCGCTCTCCAGCCACTCTGATCCCAGCCTGTAGCACTGCCTGGGGTTGCTGTGGCCAATGTGCAGAACCCGGCACCTGGATGTGTTAAATCTCATGCCCTTGGACTCTGCCCATCTGTCCAGCCTGTCAAGGTCCCTCTGCAAAGCCTCTCTGCCCTCCAGTAGATCAACTCCAGCTTGGTGTCGTCCGCAAATTTACTGATGATGGACTCAATGCCCTCATCCAGATCATCAATAAAGATGTTGAAGAGCATGGGGCCCAGAACTCATCCTTGGGGCACACCACAGGTGCCTGGCTGCCAGCTGGATGTGGCACCATTCACCACCACTCTCTGGGCTCGGCCCTCCAGCCAGTTCCTAACCCAACACAGTGTGCTCCCGTCCCAGCCATGGGCTGCCAGCTTGGCCAGGAGTTTGCTGTGGGAGATGGTGTCAAAGGCCTTGCTGAGGTCCAGGTAGACCACATCCACAGACCTCCCCACATCCACCAGGCAGTCACCTGATCATAGAAGGAGATCAGGTTGGTGAGGCAGGACCTGCCCTTCCTAAATCCATGCTGGCTAGGCCTGATCCCTTGGCCATCCTGTAAATGCTGTGTGATCACACTCAAGATGACCTCTTCCATAAATCCCACTGCTGACTGCTTCCAGCTGAATGCTTCCTCCAACAGAGGCTATTTCCAGCAGAACACTGGCTTAAATATGCATTTAAATGGCATAGTATCTCCCAACAGTCAAATCTTCTGTGTGGTCACAGTAAGAAGGACCTCTTGGATACCAAAGATCACTTTATAGGCTACAACATTCCACCCACCACTCTCAGAAGACAGCAAAAGACAGACATAGGCTGTGCTGCATCTCTCAGAAACACATCATTATTCAGTCTGTACCTGGTAGCATGGCAGCATTCTTAACAGTTTGTATTCACACATACCAGGGCTGTGTTTGGTGCAGCTTCCCTTCACCAGACCTGATCCTGACCTTCAGCCACTGGCTGACATCCTAGCCTGTCCTTGGCTGGTCCCCATTTCCAGGAAGATGGCCAATGCTCAAGTCTGCATCTGCCCCTGTTTCCTCTGGCTACCCCCTGGGATAGTGGGTGGTAGGATAGACCCTGAATAGTGAGATTCTGCCCTGCCACCTCAGGGGAGCCTCACATGTCCTGCCCTCCAGTCCTCAGGCATTTGCCAGTCTACACAGTGTCCTAGCAATTACTGGAGTTAATATTCAGGTCTTCGGGGACAACTGCTTTGCCCATTTCAGTCACAACACATTTTCTGTTCATCTGCACAGGCTTTCCCTAGGTCTGATACTGCATAATCATTTTTATTGCCCACATTTATACATACCACTTAAGCCAGGGTTATGAATGGAACCATCTGCATTTCTGCATGCAACTTTTCAAGCCAGCTGGTGTTTGAAAGTGAAAAATCACATTTTACTGGGAACATGTCTTTCACTCATGTTATCTGTTTTACATTTATACACATAGGAATGTGAATATACCATCAGATTTTCCTATCAGCTTTTGAGATATCTTGAGCTATTCTGTTTTGACTTCTGCAGTAAGGAAACTGAAATATAAGTAGTGAAGAAAGCAATGATAAAAAAAAAAAAAAAAAGAATACATGGAATTGTTGCATTTACATTTTGATACAAAGCTCTTAAAGTATCACCATGATTCATGTGGTACAGCTGAAGGTATTGTAATGCTTCCAGTCTGAAGTCAGACAAAAAGACATCTTGTGCATGAGGAATGGTATGGTTTCAAGACTCCCATATTTCAAGGGCAACAAACCTGGTGAGGGGTTTGGAGCACAAGCCCTATGAGGAGAGGCTGAGGGAGCTGGGGTTGTTTAGCCTGGAGAAGAAGAGGCCCAGGGGAGACCTTACTGCTGTCTACAACTACCTGAAGGGAGGTTGTAGCCAGAAGGGGGTTGGTCTCTTCTCTCAGGCAACCAGTGCCAGAACAAGAGGATACAGGCTCAAGATGCATCAGGGGAAGTTTAGGCTGGATGTTAAGAAGTTGTTTATCCCAGAAAGAGTTATTTGTCATTGGAATGTGCTGCCCAGGGAGGTGGTGGAGTCACCATCACTGGAGATGTTTAAGAGGAGACTGGATGAGGCACTTGGTGCCATGGTTCTGTTGATTAGATGGTGTTGGGTGATTGGTTGGACTTGATGATCCTGAAGGTCTATTCCAACCTGGTTTATTCTATTCTATTCTATTCTAATCTATTCTATTCTATTCTATTCTATTCTATTCTATTCTATTCTATTCTATTCTATTCTATTCTATTCTATTCTATTCTATTCTATATTGGTCTATCATCCTGACCTGTCTGGGACTTAGTCACTGCACACAAACACAAATGTTGTGAGCTCACAAGCAGATGTATTTTCTGCTTCTGTGGCCAGCACTGAGGTAAAATTTAAAGGTAAGGAAGTGTGATAGTGTGGGTGTAGGACATTCATTCATTTGCATTTCATGGAGCAGGTATTGACACCTCTTACAAGTACATGATTAAACCATTAACATTATGTCCTGTCTTCTTTGTATCATTATGGCTAGCTATCAGACACATCTGCAAAACAGCCCTGTCCATCCCTGGGGAGACAGCAAAGGAAAAGGTTATTTCACAAACCATGCACCAGTAATATCAATCTTTTGGACCACATAGTATCCAGTTTCTCCACTGAACTGCAGGACAGAGGGGTCCCAAATGCCAGTTTCCCCGCTTCCTAGAGGTGAGATTATGTCAGGTCAGAAGGTAGAGTAATACTAGACTAGGCTGTTTCCATCATGGAGGGAGGGACCAGGAGACCAGTCCCACACCAGTAAATACTGAGAGAGGGAAAAGCTGCAATGGCAGGATCCAGGGATGTTTAGTCCATCTGTATTTCCACATACCATGAAGTTTGGCAAGGCAAATCACTCTGTCTGTATTTATGTTCTTGATCTGTTTCAGTTCAACAGGGCTAACCAGACAGGATCCTTTGTGAATGAAGACCTCCTTCAGGTTTGGTACTAGTTTATTTCCTTTGGGGAAAGAGTTAAAAATCTATAGCCCTTTGCAAATATACGCTAAAACCCAAGAGCACTTCAGACAGCCACTTCAAATGTCATCCCTTTATTAACCTGGACAGGTTAGACCAATGGGCCAAGGCTAACTGAAGCTTAAAAAGGCCAAGTGCCAGGTCCTCCATCTGGGGCATAACAACCCCATGGTAAGCTACAAAGTTAAGGATGTGTAGTTGAAAAGCTGCGACTCAGAGAAGGACCTGGGGGTATGGGTTGACAGTTGATTAAATATGAGCCAGCAGTGTGCCCAGGTGGCCAAGAAAGCCAATGGCATCTTGGCTTGTATTAGACACATGGTGGACAATGGGAACAGGGAGGTGCTAAGCACTGTACTCATCACTGGTGAGGCCACATATCAAGTAATGTGTTCAGTTCTGGGCCACTAACTGCAAGGATATTGAGATTCTGAAGTGTGTCTAGAGCAGGGCAGTGAGGCTGGTGAAGGGCCTGGAGCACATGGCCTACAAGGAGAGTATGAGGGAGCTGGGGTTGTTCAGTCTGCAGAAGAGGAGGCTGAGCGGAGACCCCATCGCTCTCTACAACCACCTGAAGGGAGGTTGGAATGAGGAGGGGGCAGTCTCTTCTCCTTGATGGCAAGTGACAGGACTAGAAGAAATGGCTCCAAGCTCCACCAGGGGAGGTTAAGGCTGGATGCTAGGAAACATTTCTTCACAGAGAGTGTTATCAAACATAGGAATGGTCTGCCTAGGGTAGTGGTGGAGTTGCTGTCCCTGGAGGTGTTCAAGGATCTTGTGGAGCTGATGCTTAGGGACATGGTTTAGGATTGACTCTAAATTGGATCATCCATGCCTGGATGATCTTTGAGGTTTCTACCAACCAGATATTTTCTGTGATTCTGTGATTAACCAGCAGGAAGGACATACAAAACACAGAGATTATTTTGTGGCTATCTGACAGACTGAATGTATGGCAATCAGTGTAAAAACCCTTTTTTTGTGCATATGATGCAGCAAAACTAAGTAAAGTTGGTGGACTTTGAGCCAGAACACTCACCCATTGCTCAAACATTTTTTTTTCCTTTTTCCTATGCCATGTATTACATATAGTACCTTTGGGAAATGACTGGTTTGGGGATGTGTAAGGATAGAATAGAATAGAACAGAATAGAACAGAATAGAATAGAATAGAATAGAATAGAATAGAATAGAATAGAATAGAATAGAATAGAATAGAATAGAATGGAATGGAATGGAATGGAATGGAATGGAATGGAATGGAATGGAATGGAATGGAATGGAATGGAATGGAATGGAATGGAATGGAATGGAATGGAATGGAATAAACCAGGAAGAGACCGTTGATATCATTAAGTCCAACCTATCACCCAACACCATCTAATCAACTAAACCATGGCACTAAATGCCTCATCCAGTCTCCTCCTAAACACCTCCAGTGATGGTGATTCCACCACCTCCCTGGGCAGCACATTCCAATGGGCAATCACTCTTTCTATGAAGAACTTCTTCCTAACCTCCAGCCTAAACCACCCTTGGAGCAGCTTGAGACTGTGTCCTCTTGCTCTGGTGGAGGTATGTCTTGTTCTGTCCTCTTGGCCTGGGAGAAGAGACCAACCCCCACCTGCAACCAACCTCCGTTCAGGTAGTTGTAGACAGCAATAAGGTCTCCCCTGAGCCTCCTCTTGTCCAGGCTAAGCAACCCCAGCTCCCTCAGCCTCTGCTCACAGGGCTTGTGCTCCAAACCCCACACCTAACTTCCTAATTTAAATAAAGTGTGTAATTCCTCCCAGCAGATTGCTTTGCAGGGAGAGAGAGAATCTGCTGTGTTCTGTATGGCAGCTGACTTCAGGGACACACTTCAATCAAAAACCTGGTCTGCATCCTGCCCTTTCTCTGCCCTTCAGAGATCAGACTCCTTAGACCTTGCAATGCCCTCACAGAGAGAGAAAATAAGCTTAAAGTGCCACTGATGGTGTACTGACTGGCACAGAGATATGGCTCCATCACAGTTCACATTACTAATTTCCCAGAGATCTAAAGGTGTGAGGGTGAAATCGAAGCTGCTGCAGTGCTGAAAGCAGTAGCAGGCAATTTTAGAAAGAGGAGGGTGCTCATAGAATTGCTCAGGTCTTTTGCTACTCGGTCACACAAATGAAAAATTAGACTACTGCAATACTTTTTCTTTCCCCATTCATTTTATTTGCATCCCCCTTGCCATCCACATAATAGAGATACAGGAGTTCTGTGGGCTGGATGCCCAATTATGAATGAGGAACCTAGAGTTATGCTAATCTAGTAAAAGTCCATGACACTGTTAATGTCACCATTAAACTGCCATAATAAATAAGATGCCATTGTACTGCTTTATGGACCTCTTTATCTCAAGTGTTTTTCCTCCTCGTATTATCTGTGTCCCCATAGAGAAAATAGTTGCTGACTAGGAAAGAATTCATAGGGCTGTAGCTTTTATTATCCTTTAAATTGCCAGAAACTTGAGGACAGGCCTGATGACAGCAGTAATAACTAGCCAAAGCAGGAGGGAAGCAGCATTTTTCCATTTTCTGTTTCTTTTTATTTAATTTTTCTGTCTGTCTTGAAATGCAAGAAGAACAATTCTCTCTTGAAAATATTTTGCAATACTCACTTTTCAGCCTTGCTCCAAGACTTCTTTAAGGATGAAAATATGAAAATAGTCCTTAATCCTATATATTGGCACATATAAAAAAGACTTTTATGGAAATATGTGGAATAGAATAATAGAATAATAGAATCAATAAGGTTGAAAGAGACCTCGAAGATCATCGAGTCCAACCTGTCACCACAGATCCCATGACTAGACCATGGCACCAAGTGCCACGTCCAATCCCCTCTTGAACACCTCCAGGGATGGTGACTCCACCACCTCCCTGGGCAGCACATTCCAATGGCTAACAACTCTCTCAGTGAAGAACTTTCTCCTCACATCCAGCCTAAACTTCCCCTGGTGCATCTTGAGACTGTGTCCTCTTGTTCTGGTCCTGGTTGCCTGGGAGAAGAGACCAATCCACTCCTGGCTACAGCCTCCCTTCAGGTAGCTGTAGAGAGCATCTTGAGACTGTGTCATCTTGTTCTGAAACAATACAGCTATCTAAAATTAATTTACCTATCTATCTATATTCAGAATAGAATATTAAGTGAATGATCTTGTTATGGTTGAATAAGTCAGTCCCAGGGAAAAATATTACTGATTTATTTTGCTGTTTTATCCTACCTGAACACTGGGTAGTCCACCCCTCAAGTTACTTGATACAGAATGCAATCAGTGAACAATTCTTGAAAACCAGTTCTTCAGCTCTTTTTAACTTTTCACTTTTTGAGTGGGTTGCTGACAGCTTGTTAATTTCAGCATCTGACTAAGACTTTAGAATCCTGGTCTGGAACCTCTACTAAGTGACTCATTAAAAATATGTAACTGTCAGAATTAAGAGTGTTCTTTAATGTTGATTGATATCAATCATATGTTTTTTAGTTTCAGCAAGCACAATATATTCCTGAGTCTACAAGTCATAATTACAAACATAAATTTTGCTGTCTGAAACATTGTGCTTTCGGCAAATACAACAAAATTTACCTGAAGATCTTTCTATGCATATTCATAGAATCAATATGGTTGGAAAAGACCTCAAAGATCATCAAGTCCAACCTGTCACCCAACACCTCATGACTACTAAATCATGCCACCAAGTGCCATGTCCAATCTCCTCTTAAACATCTCTAGGGATGAAGACTCCACCACCTCCCTGGGCAGCACTTTCCGATGGCTAACAACTCTCTCTGTGAACCTCATCTTGAGCCTAAACTTCCCCTGGTGCAGTTTGAGACTGTGTCCTCTTGTTCTGGTCCTGGTTGCCTGGGAGAAGAGACCAACCCCACCTGGCTACAACCTCCCTTCAGGGAGTTGTAGAGAGCAATAAGGTCTCCCCTGAGTCTCCTCTTCTCCAGGCTAAGCAACCCCAGTTCCCCCAGCCTCTCCTCACAGGGCTCCAAACCCATAACTAGCTTTGTTCTCTACAACGACCAGAAGGGAGGTTGTAGCCAGGCAGAGGTTGGCCTCTTCTCCCAGGCAGCCAGTACCAGAACAAGAGGACACAGTCTCAGGCTGCACCAGGGCAGGTTTAGGCTGGATGTTAGGAAGAAGTTCTATACAGAGAGAGTGATTGCCCATTGGAATTGGCTACCCATGGAGGTGGTGGAGTCACCTTCAATGGAGGTGTTCAGGAGAAGACTTGATGGGGTGCTTGGCTGCATGGTTTAGTTGTTGGGTGGGTTGGATTGGTTGATGGGTTGGATGCGATGATCTTGAAGGTCTCTTCCAACCTGGTGTATTGTATTGTATTGTATTGTATTGTATTGTATTGTATTGTATTGTATTGTATTGTATTGTATTGTGGCCCTTGAAATATAGGAGTCTTCAAACCATACCATTCCCCATGCACTAGATGTCTTTGTGTCTGACTGCAGACTGGATGCAGACTGGAGACCAACCCCTCCTGGCTACAACCTCCCTCAGATACCACTTGCTTGGTATGGAATTCCTTGTCCAGCTCTGGAAGAGTGGGAGAAAGTCAGAGGGAGGAATGACAGTGTGTTGTAATGGTCACAAAGAAGAGTCAGCTTGATTCCAGTTTAATTGGAAGCAAATACTTAATTTCAGACTGAAATATTTTGAGTCAGAAAAGTACCTGGGTTTGGTTTTGATTTTGTACTTTTCCAAATTCCATGTTTTCATGTTTTTCTAAGCATTATTTTTAATGAAATTATTTGTCTGGGCACTAGAACAGCAAGAGAATTTGAGATATTGACGAAAGGCAGAGTAATACACAAGGGAAACTTCCCATGTAAGCAGGCATAAATGATGATGGTTTCTAAATTAGCTATCATCACTCAAAAAATATTGGAATGGTTCCCTGAAAACACTAACACACTGTTCTGCAATGATCATAAAGGCAAATCAAATGTTAGGAATTTTATGGGGGAACAAAACAGAAAGGACTTTTGCACCACTTGATAAATCCATGGCGTGATCCCATCTTGAACACAATCCCCAAGTCATAGAATCATAGAATCAGTCAGGGTTGGAAGGGACCACAAGGAACATCTAGTTCCAACCCCCTGCCATGGACACAGACACCTCACACTAGATCAGCCTGGCCAGAGCCTCATCCAGCCTGGGCTAAATACCTCCAGGGATGGGGCCTCAACCACATCCCTGGACAACCCATTCCAGGCCTTCACCACTCTCATGGGGAAGAACTTCCTCCTCACATCCAGCCTGAATCTCCCCACCTCCAGCTTCATGCCATTCCCCCTAGTCCTATCACTACCTCATAGCCTGAGAAGTCCCTCCCCAGCCTTCTTGGAGGCCCCCTTCAGATCCTGGAAGGCCACAATTAGGGCACCTTAGAGCCTTCCCTTTTCCAGACTGAACAGCCCCAACTCCTTCAGTCTGTCCTCATAGGAGAGGTGCTCCAGCCCTCTGATCATCCTCGTGGCCCTTCTCTGGTCACCTTCCAGCACCTCCAGATCCCTCTTGTAATAGGGGCTCCAGAACTGGAGGCAGTACTCCAGGTGGGGTCTCAGCAGAGCTGAGTAGAGGGGGAGAATCACCTCCCTTGACCTGCTGGCCACACTTCTCTTTGATGCAGCCTAGGATCTGACTGGCTTTCTGGGCTGTGCTCCAAACCCTTTCCCCAGCTTTTTTGCCCTTCTCTGGACACGTTCCAGCAACTCAACATCTTTCCTAAACTGAGGGGCCCAGAACTGGTCACAATACTCAAAGATCTTTCTATTCTATTCTATTCTATTCTATTCTATTCTATTCTATTCTATTCTATTCTATTCTATTCTATTCTATTCTATTCTATTCTATTCCATTTGTAACTGATCCCTGTAGGAAGCAACTTTTTATGTGACCCAGATTGACACTTCATAGAGGCTTAAGAAATACAGGTATATTCCTTGGATTTGGTTTTGGGGTTTGGGTAGTTGGTTTGGTTTTTGGTGTTTGTGTTTGGGTTGGGTTGGGTTTTTTTTGGGTTTTTTATTTCAGAGAGACAAAAAGAGCCTCAGTGAATTAATACTAATTTACTTATTATTGTAATTTACTATTAATTTACTTGTTATTCTAATTCAGTTTTGTGATCTCTGTTAACATGGCAGTAGCATAACAACTTCCTATTACAGAGATTTCCAAACACTGCAATTGTAAAAATTATGATGCAAAACTCAGCAACAACCTTGTTGAATACCATGAGCTGAAAGTTGTGAATGCAACAGGCTTAATAATTGCTACACATTTTGCAAGCATTAGGTCCTGGAGCTAAGTTTAGCATAGATCACTGCCCAGGACTTTGTTAATAAATTCAGATGTCTTTGCAGAGTGCCTTCACATTTTTAAAACATGTTTAGAGTCTGAAAATGGGCAGAATTCTCTAGTCTTCTGGAAGTTTAAACATTGACTTGTGTAATGCCTTTTCTGTTAATAATGTTAATAAGCAAATTTCTGGAATCATGAGGTTCTGGAGATTCAAGTATATGATGAGATGCATTTTTTCCCCCTTCTTTTCCTTCACTCATTGTCTGTGTGTAGGAAAGCAGAAAGTATCTATGGCAGGTTTCAGGACAAGAAAGAACAACAGGTCACTGATACTGGAAGGATGGCTTGATGATAAAGAAGAGCTGACCGCAGTAAACAACCTGAAGTGTGAGACAGGAGGACACTTGCCTCCATGCTGGAGAAGATCAACCTGTTATGGGATGAAGATAACAATGGACAGCTGCATATCAAAGGAGAAAACTCAATTAGCAGCAGTGGTACAAGAATGTCAGGGAATTGCTTACCCTGCTTGATTTTCCCAATATAAACTGCTTGTTCTGTACCAATAAACGATTCCTGCTTCACCAACAAGGGAGTCCGTGCGTGCTTTCCGACACCTGTGAATCAGCTCTTTGGGTGAAGTAAACAGTATTTCATTGATATCAGTGATGCTACAACCATTTAGTCCAGCTGAGAATCTGATCCTTCCAGTTAGGATGGTAGAATGTAGAGACAGCCTTTGTCCCTTGTGCCTTTGCAATGAGTATCTGAAACACTGGCATTGCTATTAACAGAATTTACAATAAGCTTGCTAAAGATGAACTGCAGTCACATCAATTTTTCTCAGCGCTGACACAGCTTCCCTGTGCAAACTTGTTCACACAGGGGCCAGGGAAGTGCAGGCATAAAACAATTATGACACTCTTCTGCTTTGAGTTGCTTCTGTTGCTGCCAAACTGAAAGGAAACAGAAAAAACTGGAGGAATTTCATGCAAGATTTTGGCAGGCTTTTGTTACAGGCTTTGTTTGTTCAGGTTTCTTTGGATAAAGCATTTCTTCAGAACAGGTTATGTGAAGCAGAAAGTGTCCTGAAAGGTGGGAATCAAATCATTCATTTAATGCACTTAATGTATCTCACCCCACGTTGCATCCTGAAGTCCCTGGATTTCATGACAGGTTCAAAGTGTGTTCTGCTTTTGCTGCAGGGGTTTTATGGGCTTTTGTTGCTCTCCTATACATGAATGATTTGCAAGTCATCAAAGCCAGCAAGAAAAAGAGATTGAATGGATTGGGCAAATCAACAGATGCTTAGGGGAGTAGTCTCACAGCCAGGGCTTTAGCTACTTAGACATCAGAATCACTTTGAGAAGCCTAGTCTCCAGGGGGCTGATGGAGTCTAACTCTTAGAGAAAGGAAAGAGCATCTTTAGCCAAAGGCTTGCCAAATTGCCGAAGCAGAATTTAAGCTTAAGTTACTGACGGAAGGGATCCTTAATCCCTCCCATCACTACCACTTTGAGGCCAGTGCCATCAACAGATGCCTAGACCCTGGAGAATGTTTGCAGGTCAGCAGGAGAGCACCTGAACTACAGTATAGAGGGATTCCATCCAGTAAGTCAGTTTCACCTCAGGCTCCAACCTAAATGCCTCTATGCTAATGAACGCAGCATGGGGAACAAACAAGAGTAACTAGAGACATGTGCACACCTTCAGGGCTGTGATGTTATTGGCATCATTGAGATGTGATGGGATGGCTCCTATAATTGGAGTGTTGGGATGTTCTCACCAACAAAGTGGGGCTGGTGTGGAATGTGCTCTTGAGGGCAACCTTGGGTCCAGTGTCTACAAAGTTGTGGAGTTCATGATCTTCAGGGCAACAAGGAGTGTGAGCAGCAACATCACTACCCTACACTTTGAAAGAGCAGACATTGGCATCTTCAGAAATCTGCTAGGAGTAACCTGGGATAAAGCCATGTCCAGGTAGCATGAGATGAGGTCATGAAAGCCAAAGCCCACATGGAATTAAATCTGGCCAGGGACATCAAAAGCTAGAAGAAAAATTACTATAAGTATGTCTGTGATGTCCAGATGGAAACACTAGACCTGGTCACTCAGGATATGGAGAAGGTTGCGGTATTCAATGACTTTTTTGACTTAGTCCTCATGGACAAAGGCTCTAACCACATTGCCAAAGTTACATAAGGTAAAAAATGTAACCGTGAAAATTAAAACCCACCTGCTGTAAGCGACACTCAGGTTCAAGACCACCTAAAGAATCTGAAGGTGCACAAGTCCTGATGAGATTGATCTGTGGGTCATGAGGGAACTGGTAGATGAAATAGCTGAGATGCTGCAGTGATCGTGTCTGGATGCAAATGATGGGGATGCTTGCATCAAGAAGGTCTCAACAAACATAAGATCACCCATCAAGACAGCAGCTGCTCTACAAGGAGGGGATGGTGGAAAGACCCCTGGAATACGCAACAGATATAAGCATAGGCCTGGCCTGATAAGCCCAGGGAGTGTGTGAACAGGTGTGAGACACCTGATCCCTGCAAGCACAACCCTCTGGGGGTAACACCTGGAAGACACATATGCATAATAATGTGAAGGGCCATAGGAGCTGCTAAGAAATAGCTGTATAAAGTTCCAAGCAATGTCTGCTTGTAAGGAGAGAAATACACTGAAAACAATATCTGAGGAGGAAAAACATCGAGGGAGAATACCTGGCAGGAGACATCACACACTGGACTCGGCAAGACTCAGCAGCACCCTTGGACAGAAGGGACAGCACAAGCCAAAAAGATCCTGTTTCTCTCCTCTCCTCCGGCTAACGACAGGCACCTTTGGGGTGGTAATATAACTCCTTTCCTGCTCTCTCCCTCTCTTTCTCCATTTTTCCTCTCTCTCTCTCCTTTTCCTCCCTCCCTCTGTTCTGTTTACTTTATCCTTTAATAAATAGCCTCACTTTTGATCTTTGACCTCATCTGTACCTTAATTTCAGACATGGGAATGTTTTAAAAGAAACTGAACCTCTCTCCCAACATCTGGACCGAGACAGATGCTTTTCATCATATTTAAAAAAGTCATAGAAATCTGGTGAAGCTCCCACTGAGTGGAAAAGGAGAAACATAAATCCCATTTTCAAATAGGGAAAAGAGGAAGACTCAGGGAACTACAGGCCAGTCAGTCTTGCCTCTGTGCCCAGCAAGATCACGAAGCAGATCCTCCTGAAACTATGCTAGGCCACACAGAAAATAAGCAGATCATTACTGTCAATCAACATGGCTTCATCAAGGGCAAATCATGCCTGGCAAATTTGGTGGCATTCTTGGAGGAGGTAACAGTATTGATGCACAAGGAAAAAGCAAACAATGGCATCCTGGCCTGCATCAGGAATAGTGTGGCCAGAAGGAGCAGGGAGGTCATTCTGCCCCTGGACTCAGCACTGGTTAGGCCACACCTTGAGTCCTGTGTCCAGTTCTGGGCCCCTCAGTTTAGGAAAGATGTTGAGTTGCCAGAACATGTCCAGAGAAGGGTAACAAAGGTGGGGAGGGGTTTGGAGCACAAGCCCTGTGAGGAGAGGCTGAGGGAGCTGGGGTTGCTTAGCCTGGAGAAGAGGAGGCTCAGGGGAGAGCTTATTGCTCTCTAAAACTCCCTGGAGGGAGGTTGTAGCCAGGTGGGGGTTGGTCTCTTCTCCCAGGCAACGAGCACCAGAACAAAAGGACACAGTCTCAAGCTGCAGCAGGGGAGGTTTAGGCTGGATGTTAGGAAGAAGTTCTTCCAAGAAAGAGTGATTGGCCATTGGAATGTGCTGCCCAGGGAGGTGGTGGAGTCACCAACACTGGAGGTGTTTAGGAAGAGACTTGATGGAGTGCTTGGTGCCATGGTTCAGTTGATTAGATGGTGTTGGGTGATAGGTTGGACTCTACGATCTCAAAGGTCTTTTCCAACCTGGTTAATTCTATTCTATTGCCAAAGTACCCAATCCTTTTGCTCTGTGATAGTGTTTGCGAAGTGACAGTCACATGTTTCATTTCATTCGCAGGTTTTCAGCCCTTTCTCCTTCCAATATTCTCACACACTGCATTGTGAAAACTTGATCTAATCACTTTTTCAGAGATTTGTTACTTTCTTTTTCTAGATATCAGGATTAGGTCCTGTGGTTCTTGTCCTTATCAAAAAAGATAAGACCTTCCTGCCTGCAACATTTTGCATACCCTTTAAGCTGATATAAATGTGAAGGAGAGCAGAGGAAAGGGAAAATCTCAAATCTCAAATGCCTGCTGCATCAGCTTGCAACACAATCACAGAATCACACAGTCACCAAGGTTGGAAGAGGCCTCAAAGATCATCAAGTCCAACATGTCACCCAACACCTCATGACTACTAAGCCATGGCACCAAGTGCCACGTCCAATCCTTTTTGAGCACCTCCAGTGATGGTGACTCCACCACCTCCCTGGGCAGCACATTCCAATGGTGAACGACTCTCTCTGTGAAGAATTTTCTCCTCACCTCCAGCCTAAACTTCCCCTGGCACAGCTTGAGACTGTGTCCTCTTGTTCTGGTGCTGGTTGCCTGGCAGAAGAGACCAACCCTCACCTTGCCACAACCTCCCTTCAGGTAGCTGTAGACAGCAATAAGGCCTCCCCTGAGCCTCCTCTTCTCCAGACTAAAAACCCCCAGCTCCCTCAGCCTCTCCTTAAAGGGCATGTGCTCGAGGCCTCTCCCCAGCCTCGTTGCCCTTCTCTGGACACATTCAAGAGTCTCAATGTCTTTCTTAAATTGAGGGTCACAGAACTGGACACAGGACTGGTGTAGCCAGCAGGAACAGGGAAGTCATTGTGCCCCTGCCCTCTGCATTGGTTAGGCCACACCTTGAGTACTGTGTCCAGTTCTGGGCAGAGAGATTGCAGATATTATCCAGTAAGGGCACCACAGTTTGCAGGCCTTACAGAGAGCTATGCTTGGGTAGAGAAATGCTCCCTCACATTCTACATCTCCTCAGCACATGCAGTCTGTCCCTGAAGAGTATAAAGCCATGTGTGAACAAGCAGGGAGGAGATGGATGCAGCAGAAAAGAGGTTCTTTTTAAACTGTATTCTAAAGTGCTCAGCCTCATACAAAACCATTGTGTGCTAAATGCCCCCTGGAATGAGTCTCTTAACAGACAGAAAATAACTTGACAGATATCCAGCTGCAATGAAATAGAAACACAACAGCACTAGTTACAGAGAAAAATACATCTCCAATATATTCATTCAACAGAATAATCATAGGCAGTGCTGAAAAATAAAAGGAATTTGTTGCAACCATCATTGCCAGGGATTTCCAAAGATGCAATTCTGGGGTAAGGACTCAATTCTTATTGTTATAACCTAGGATACATGTCTTTCACATTTGTCTCTTCCATTGGTTATTACTTTTACCTGGAAAATGTTTGAATTAAAACAGTATTTAACTTTTAATAGTTGTAGTTAGTAGTCATCCTCTTGTTTATAAGTGATGTGCTGAGAGGATTGAGGGAGCTAACCAAGATTAGTCCAGCTTGTGGAGTGGCCACTGTTGCAGACAGGAGTGGAAAAAAATCAGTTCTGACATGATTATTTCAGTCCTAACAAATATTTATGCATTTTTTTCTGCTTCATTTTATTCCTTCTAAATGATGTAAAGAAAGGATATTTCAGACACAACGCCTTGAAACATGATGCAACCAAAGTGGCTTGGACAGCAGCACTCTGCGCTGAGTTAGGAACTGGCTGGAGGGCCGAGCCCAGAGAGTGGTGGTGAATGGTGCCACATCCAGCTGGCAGCCAGGCACTAGTGGTGTCCCCCAGGGATCAGTGCTGGGCCCCATGCTCTTTAATATCTTTATTGATGATCTGGATGAGGGCATTGAGTCCATCATCAGTAAATTTGCAGATGACACCAAGCTGGGGGCAGGAGTTAATCTGTTAGAGAGTAGGAGAGCTCTGCAGAGGGACCTTGACAGGCTGGACAGATGGGCAGCATGCAACAAGTCCAAGTGCCGGGTGCTGCACTTTGGCCACAACAACCCCATGCAGTGCTACAGGATGGGGTTGGAGTGGCTGGAGAGCAGCCAGGCAGAAAGGGGCCTAGGGGTACCAATTGACAGCCAGCTGAACATGAGCCAGCAGTGTGCCCAGGTGGCCAAGAAAGCCAGTGGCTTCCTGGCCTGGTTCAGGAATAGTGTGGCCAGCAGGAGCAGGGACTTGTTGAATGCCATCATGTTGGACTCCACCCACCTGTCCAGCCTGTCAACGTCCCTCTGGAGAGCCCTTCAACTCTCCAACAGGTCAACACCAGCTCCCAACTTGGTGTCATCTGCAAGTTTACTGATGATGGACTCAATGCCCTCATCCATATCATCAATAAAGATATTGAACAGAATGTTTCCACACATTATCTTCAGCTTCACCCAGTTTCTACCTTCTCTGCCTTCCCTTACTACTACTTTTCATTGTTCCTTTCTTTCTCAACACGTATTTGATACTTAAATCACCTTTAGAAGTTGTGTTAGAATCTTTGCAACTCTTTTCTCATTCTACCTTTAACTTAATTTTCCAAAGAACATGTATGTTTTCTTGTTTCTTAGTTATGTGAACATGCCTGTAGGTAATCCATTCATTCAGTGGAGAATAAAAACCAAGGAACAGAGGAAACAAATAGAAATGGACATTCTCTTTCCTTTTCCCTCAAGCTGAAAAATATTTTACTCAACTGGAAAAAAAAAGAGAAAATAAATAAAGGATGGTATTAGCACTCTAAAATGCTTTGAGTGAAGAGAGATTTGAAGATGGAAACTACCCAGAGACATTAGTTCTTGTGGTTTGACCAGGATTTTATTTATAAGACATTCAGCTCACATCTCAAACTGATTTGAATATAAGAAGCTAGAGATCATCAATTGGATTAAGATGTTTTGGAAAGGAATTTAAAAGAGGATATTTTTGGCATACCTATTCTGGACTTAGACACACTAATAATACAGTCTGTCTTGGGAAAATATTTTGCTCTTCTGAAATATAAAGACTCCAAACCCTCATAATACTGCATTTTACTTCAAAGGTAAATCCACCCCTTTTCAAATTAAACTGGTTCTAAGAACTAGGCTGTGCTAGTCTCTATCCATGCAGTATATGCAGGCAGTATAAAGGCTGTTAACATGTGCCAGTATTAAGAAATATGCCTCAGATGGGATGGCCTCAACCTACTCTGAATAATCTTGCAACTGCTGTGAAAGTTCTGTGGGTATGCCCCTCTAACTGGGCTTTTAAGATAATCACTAGTTCTTTAAAGATCTTATTTTCCAGTAGTGCTTTTTGCTCCTTTGAATGAACAGACTGTGTTCAAATAGAAGGTCATTCAAGTGAAAGGAGCAATACTGTCAGGTCTTGATACTGGCACCCCCTGTTCATCTTCAGACTCGGGTAATGACATTGGAAGGCTTTCTTGTGCTGTACATCCTCAGGCATCTCACTCCTTATCAGAAGAGGCCAGGTGTGGCTCAGGAGGGAAGATGCTCCACTGTCTATTCTCCCCTGTGACTCTGTCAGGACTTTCTGCCGCAAAGCAGAAGAGAATTACAATGGACTTTATGACTAAATCTTTTCTTATTTGTTTGGCTTAAGGCAGCATCCTGAAACTTGAAATATATACTTGAAGTTGTGCTAGTTTAAGAGAAGTCTCTGCCTTGAAAAGGTATGACAAGAATATGACAAGAATATGGAGAAAAGGATGTTCTTATTTCATGGTTGAGGAGCTGAGGCTCTAAGAAAACAAATTCATTTCAGTCCTCTGCATCTTTAGGTGTCTGCATGCTTTTACTTCTATTCACAACTTTGAGTTCATCTCCCTTAATTTTACCCATGTAGAAATGAGTGTGCAGGCCAAGATCTCTCTCTGGATTCCCGATAGAGGCTGTGAGGCCACACAGATCTCTTCAGTGGCTGATTCCAGACAGTGCTGTGTTGTTCAGTAGAAAATAATTTGTGGTTTCCATTACCTGTAGAGGTTTGTCAAAAACAAAGGAACAGATCACACCTGTGCCCCACAAATTCCAAACCACTGACAGTATCATTCCTAAAGACACACTAGCATGATTCCATGCTGTAAGACATATGGATAGGGGTGGCAGTTTTAGACAGCAATAAGGTCTGCCCTGAGCCTCCTCTTCTCCAGGCTAAGCAACCCCAGCTCCCTCAGCCTCTCCTCATAGGGCTTGTGGTCCAAACCCCTCACCAGCTTTGTTGCCCTTCTCTGGACATGTTCCAGCAGCTCAACATGAACATAATGGACCTAAACTCAACATAACGGACCTGAACTCAACATAATGGACCTGAGGAAGATGAAGATGAGGAAGGCTATTGCTGGACAGGGGGTGTAGGACTCCCTGAGCAGGCTGCGTGCATGAGCAATAGGGTGAGGAATTGCATAACACAACTTCAGACGATGGGAGGGGCTTTGGTTCCAGGACCCAGGCTCCTGTGATGTCTTGGTCCAGCATTACAGGACACAGGATCCATAAATTGAAGATCACTACTGGTGAGGTTCTGCCACTTTCTCCCATCCAACAAGACAAGATTTGGTTCCACAGGGATGCCTGCCCGGATGGGAGATGATCAGCTCTGCCACTTGGTGTTCAAGAGGACACAGTCTCAAGCTGCGCCAGGGGAGGTTTAGGCTGGAGGTTAGGAAGGAGTTCTATACAGAGAGAGTGATTGCCCATTGGAATGGACTGCCCGGGGAGGTGGTGGAGTCACCATCATTGGAGGTGTTCAGGAGGAGACTTGATGGGGTGCTTGGTGCCATGGTCTAGTTGATTAGGTGGGTTGGATTGGTTGATAGATTGGATGCAATGATCTTGAAGGTCTCTTCCAACCTGGTCTATTCTATTCTATTCTATTCTATTCTATTCTATTCTATTCTATTCTATTCTATTCTATTCTATATTTCTTATAGAGTGTTTAGGGCAAGTTAGCTGTGCTTTGCTTGGGACTGGGCTCTGCTTTTGGGTTGTGGGTAACTCTCAGGGTTGTGCCTTGCTTTTGGGTTTCATGCCTTAGAGCGCTCCAGTGCAACCTCATCCACCTTTATAATCAATAGAGATGTATGTAACAGCACCTGTGGTATGTGTAGTTAGTTGATTCCTCATCGAAAAGAACTCACTAAAACAGGTCACTTGGCCTTGTTGAACCTTATGCAGTTAGCCTTGACCCATCAATCTAACTTAGCTAGGTCCCACTGTAAAGCTCCCCTACACTCTAGCAGATCGACACACTCACACAACTTAGTGTCATCTGCAAACTTACTGAGGGTACACTCAATACCCTCATCCAGGTCACTGAAAAATATATTAAAGTGGAAGGCCCCATTACTGAACCTTGGGGAACAGCTTGTGACCAGATGCCAGCCCAATTTACCTCCATTCACCACCACTCTTAGAATCATAGAATCAATAAGGTTGGAAAAGACCTCGAAGATCAAGTCCAACATGTCACCCAACACCTCATGACTACTAAACCATGGCACCAAGGGCCACGGCCAGTCCCCTCTTGAACACCTCCAGGGATGGTGACTCCACCACCTCCCTGGGCAGCCCATTCCAATGGCTAACAATCCTCTCTGTGAAGAACTTTCTCCTCACCTCAAGCCTAAACTTCCCCTGTTGCAGTTTGAGACTGTGTCCTCTTGTTCTGGTGCTGCTTGCCCTCCTGGCTACAACCTCCTTTCAGGTAGTTGTAGACAGCAATAAGGTCTCCCCTGAGCCTCCTCTTCTCCAGGCTAAACAATCCCAGATCCCTCAGTCTCTCTCCTCTTTGGGCCCAGCCATCCAGCCAGTTTTAATCTAATGAGTAATGCACTTATCTGAGCCTTGTGCCACAAGTTTCTGAAGGAGAATGCTGTGGGAGACAGTGTGAAAAGCTTTAGAAAAGTCCATGTCGACAATGTCATCAGGCCTTCCCTCATGCACTACACAGGTCACCTTGCTGTAGAAGGAGCTCAAGACAGTCAGGCAGGACCTGCCTTTCATAAACTCATGCTGACTGGGCCAGATCACCTACTTGCCTTCTGTACGCTGTGTGATGACACTCAGGATGGCCTGCTCCATAACCTTTCCCTGCACCAAGGTCAGACTGACAGGCATGTAGTTCCCAAGATTATCCTTCTGGCCCTTCTTGTAGATAGGCATCCCATTTACTAGCCTCCAGCCAGCTGGGACCTCTCTGGTTAGCAAGGACTGTTGACAAATAATTGGTTGCAACAATTCAGACTCCAAGTTTAATAATCACTAGACTTTAGAGTCAAGAAATGTGTGATATCTTTGCTGATGTAGGGATAAAAGTGCTAAGAAGGCAGAGGTTGCACTAACCCTTTAGCTACATGTAAGGAAAAACTGTGAATCACTGGGCCATGAAGGCGATTAGGGGACTGGAGCACCTCTCTTACAAGGAGAGGCTGAGAGACTTGGGGCTTTTGTAGCCAATAAAAAAAATAATGTATAAAAAGACAGAGAGGATTTTATAAATGCTTATTGTTCTGGTTTTAACTCAGCTGGCAGATGAGTCCTGGCAATCTGGTTACGACAGCGGGTTTTGCTGTTTTGCCACCCCGATTCCCTCTAGGGGAAAAAAAAAAGTCATAAAATGTCACTTGAGATAAGGGCAATTTATTCCTCTATTGAAGGGATATTAGATTACACAAAGAGGGAAAAAAACAACATCCTGGAAACACACACACGCCAAAAAAAAAAAAAAAAAAAGTGACAGGAACCTTTACAAACTATAGAATATATTACAAGCCACATAAACCCCAGCCAGCCCCTTTCCTGTCACACAGTGTGCATGACATCATCATGGTGTAGAATATAAGATGAAGCCCCATCCTCCCATCCCTGTCCCTCCTACCTCCTAGTGGGGCCAGTCAGCATAGATTACTACACATATAAATGTCTAAAATGGTGGAGGTCATGAATCACAGGACCACAGAATCACCAAGGTTGGAAAAGACCTCAAAGATCATCCAGTCCAACCTGTCACCCAACACCTCATGACTAAACCATGGCACCAAGTGTCCCATCCAATCCCCTCTTGAACACCTTCAGGGATGGTGACTCCACCACCTCCCTGGGCAGCACATTCCAATGGTTAACAACTCTCTCTGTGAAGAACTTTCTCCTCACCTCCAGCCTAAACTTCCCCTGGTGCATCTTGAGACTGTGTCCTCTTGTTCTGGTGCTGGTTGCCTGGCAGAAGAGACCAACCCCCACCTGGCTGCAACCACCATTCAGGTAGTTGTAGACAGCAATAAGGTGTGGCTGGGGTCTTTTCAGTGGTACCCAGCAACAGGCCAAGGGGCAATGGGTTCAACTAGAACACAGGAAGTTTCACTTGAACTTAAGGAAATCTTTCTTTACTTTGATGGTGACAGAGCACTGAAACAGGCTGCCCAGAGAGCTTGTGAAGTCTCCTTCTCTCGAGAATTTCAAAGCCTGCCTGGATACATTCTTGTGCAACCTGTCTATGAGTACCTGTGTTAGCAGAGTGATTGGGCTAGATAATCTACAGAGGTCCTTCCAGCCCTGACCATTCTGTGATTCTATAGTTTTAATGCTAGTAGTCATGAATTTAGTTAGTAATTGTGTGTCTCGGCTGTCATATACTCTGGTAAAAGGGGTGAAAATCCTTTCTAAAGATTTTACTCTAAAAAATCTATAAAGTTTTTCTAAAGATCTCTGGGCAAAATCTTTTCTAAACTTACAGTGTTATCCCTCAGGAAAAAAAAAAAAAGTCTTTGTCCATGGGTCATGTCCAGAGAAGGGCAACAAAGTTGGTGAGGGGTTTGGAACACAAGCCCTATGAGGAGTGGCTGAGGGAGCTGGGGTTGCTTAGTCTGGAGAAGAGGAGGCTCAGGGGTGACCTACTTGCTCTCTACAACTACCTGAAGGGAGGTTGTAGACAGGCAGAGGTTGGTCTCTTCTCCCAGGCAACCAGCAGCAGTCTCAGGACACAGTCTCAGGCTGTGCCAGGGCAGGTTTAGGCTGGATGTTAGGAAGAAGTTCTATACAGAGAGAGTGATTGCCCATTGGAATCGGCTGCCCAGGGAAGTGGTGGAGTCACCATCATTGGAGGTGTTCAGGAGGAGACTTGATGGGGTGCTTGGTGCCATGGTTTTGTTGTTTAGGTGGGTTGGATTGGTTGATGAGTTGGACACGATGATCTTGAAGGTCTCTTTCAACCTGGTGTATTGTATTGTATTGTATTGTATTGTATTGTATTGTATTGTATTGTATTGTATTGTAAAACTTAGTTTACAAGTAACTGCCAAATTGGTCCTGCCTGGGTTTGGGTATCGCTCCTTGTCCAGGGGCTGTGGCTTCTGCAGAGGGTTGGTTGCTCAGCAACACAGCTTCCTCCAGCATCATCCTTCCCCTGCAGAAACAGCAGCTGATTTTTATTGTCATTGCTGCTGTATGATTATTTTCTGTACAGAAGGAATCACTTGTTTTAACACAACTCAGTCAAAACCCAGACACCCCTTAATTGCATTTGAAAGCACAGCTGGTATTCTTCCCCTGCACCAGTGTAAAAGCACCTCTCCTTAAAGATATCTTAAGGCATATCACCAATAAACAGGTTAAAACCCTCTTAAAAGGCATGTCACCATAATCCTTATTGGACAGAGCAAATTACTTTGGTTCTTTTTTCTTTCAGCTTGATTGTGCACTGACCTTTGGAAAGTATGGTCAAATAGCCTTTAGCAGCAGTTGTAAAGCATAGGAGCATTGCATGGGCACCGATTTCACTAGGCAGCCCTGTAAAAATTAGTATTACTTACTGACGGGTATGAAGCTAATGGTACTGAAAAGAGGTGAGGTCTGTTCACTGTGTGCTATGTTTGTAAATGAAGGGAAGCTTTCCTGTCTCCATGCAGAGACACATCTTTTGTGCCCTTTTGTGCTTTGCTGCGTGAAGCCAACTGGCCTCTTATGCAAGAAAGTGCCGGAGGAGCATGGGCTTGTCACAGTCCTTGGCTACAGCACATCCTACTATCTCCTTAATTCTATATTCTGTAGCTTGCCTTGATCTAGGATGGGCTTTCTTTCAGCAAGATAAAGAAAGATGGTCCATGTTATGCTGTTGTATGAGGTGAATGAAATCAGTGTTCTTTAAGTTAAGTTTCAGTTTACATCGGAGATATTTCCATCACAACAGAGACCTTTCCATTTAATTCCAGTCTGAGATTCACAAAGATGCCCAGAACAGTTAAGGTTCATTTCTACTTTAGGGGAAAAAAATCAGCAGTTTGAATCAGTTTAGTCTGAGCCTTATCAGGGTCTTTTTAACAATAGCTTTGGTTCAGGTTCAGTTTGAGAAATGAATGTTACTTTGGAGTTTCCTTGAGAGGTAGGCTCACCACATATGCTAAAGTAATGTTCATGCATTATTACAGATCTGTCCTAGCAAATTCTGGTTAGCAGTCACCTATCACATTGGAGAGTGTCTCAAGTGTGGTTTCAGGGAGTCTGGTATTTTTTGCTGTCTGAACTCAACATTCATAGACCTGGTGATGGAACAGTGTGCTCTTACTAAATTTACAGACAACATAAAGCTGAGGTTGGGCCACAGCACTCCAGCAAACACTAACAGAATACAAAGTGTTCTTTGCAAAAAGAATCAGTGTGGAATTAAAAAGGTATTGTTCAATAAACCCAAGTGCAAGACAGCTCAGTCAGGAAGAAGTACTACAGACAGGACAGAGAACAACCAGCCAATTGTTCACTCTGCAAGAGACTTTCTTAAGACCACAGTGGGTTGCAATGTGAATTTTAATCAATTGTAGCTTATTATGGAAATCAAAACAGCTCCTGAACTAACATCACTCTTAGGTATATGAACAAAGATATGATGTATAACACTGAAAACAATCTTATTCATAAGACCTCATTTGGGATACAGATTCTGGTTTCAGGCATGGGACTTCAAGAAGAGTATGGAACATTTGGTCTTAGAAGATTGATGAATAGACTAGACTAGACTAGACTAGACTAGACTAGACTAGACTAGACTAGAATAGAATAGAATAGAATAGAATTAACCAGGTTGGAAGAGACCTCAAAGATCATCAAGTCCAACCTATCATCCAACATTATCTAATAACTGAACCATGGCACCAAGCACTCCATCCAGTTTCCTCTTAAACACCTCCAGTGATGGTGACTCCACCACCTCCCTGGGCAGCACATTCCAAAGGACAATCACTTTCTGTGAAGAACTTCTTCCTAACAGCCAGCCTAAGCCTCCCCTGGTGCAGCTTGAGACTGTGTCCTCTTGTTCTGGTGCTGGTTGTTGGGGAGAAGAGACCAACCCCCACCTGGCTACAACCTCCCTTCAGGTATCAAACGACCAGAGACCTAAAAATGTGACCCAAAAAGGATAAATAAAGGGGGGGGGGAGGGGGAAGGGTTGCAAATGAGAAAAAAGAAATAATGTGGAATGAAAAGGCATTCTGCAAGTAATAAAGGATTCATCTGGGATTAATCTGTCAGTGCACCTGGTTGATAGGACAGGAGGTAATGCATTAGGAAGTAAGGGAAATTTTCTAAGGTCAGTGAAAGACTGGAGAAGTTTCCCATAGGAAGCAGTTCTCGGTTCTATCTTTTCACTGAAGTTATTCAAGAACAGATAAAACAAATGCCTGCCAGGAATGCTTTGGGTATAGCCAATTTTGCTTTGCAGTACAAGGATGGGTTAAGACGACCTCTTGAGATGGCTTCCAGCTCCCTCTTAGCTCTCGTCTCTGTTCATTCTACCATTTCTGTGTACCTACAGCAATATATCTGAAGGCAGTTAAAACATTAAAAAGCACATTTCATATTTTTACCTTCTAAAACTAGCAAATTAATGATACTAATAAAAACGGTTTGCTCACTGAGCTCCCTTAGTATGCTCTAATTACAACACTCTGAAATATTTGTGCTTCATATGGGAGCTCTACATACTATTAAGATCCAAACTTGTGTCATCAGCTTTTTCACAGCTAAATCTTCAGGCAGCAGTAGACACAAAACCTGGTCCAAACTTAATAAGAACAACAGCAAAAGAAATGTGAACTCAACCATGTGTTATCTTAGCAGAAACAAGTACATACCTTTCCCAAACTAGCAAAAGCAATCATGGACACATGATACACCATCACAGCTATTAGACTGCCTACCCTTATCTTGCATTGCCTTTTGCCAAGTGTCACTGAGCTCGTTAGCCAAACTCATCTTTGCTGACATTTCCTGGTGCAGCTCTATCAGGTAATACCCACGTTAAATAGAGTTCCTTCACTGGAAATATCTGCTGGGTGCCTGAATTACAGCAGTCATGGAGTACCCCTGAGCTCATTTCCTGGGACTCCAGCCCCCACAGAGACTCAGCCAGCACGAGTCATTCGGCAGCTGAAAGCAGGTTTTGTCACCTCAGCTGTGCAGCTACCTCTCCTATGTTGGCAGGATTCAACTCTGACACACATGCACAGGCTTTTCCTGGTTATACTTGCAAAAGTCTATCAGGATGAAGCCTCAATAGATTCAGGTTATTAATGCAGAACACAGGCTTAAAACAAGTGGGTAACAGAGCCACCCTCTGGAAGGTCATACAAAGAGGGGCATCTTCAATCACAGGCAAAAATAATTTTCTCTATCCCAACCTGTGCTCTGAGCAAGAGGCTATTCCTGACACTGTCACACAGCGGCTTCATGCTGCTGGGTATCCTTGTGCATGAGTCTACATTTGGTCTCTCTTAGATGACAGCATTCCCAAAAGAGCAGCAATTACTTCAGCACCTGGGTTCTGCCCAAACAAATCCCAGTCATGCTGGGAAGCCAGCAGAAAATCCTCACACGTGCATCCAAATTTTGCACTCTTGGGAGATTCAGGTAAATGGGATAAGCTTGCAGATCCTTTCACCTTTCAGAAGCTTCCCTGTCTTCAGTAATTTTTCATTTTCTGAATATTCCTCTACTTCAGCACAGGGAGCAAATGCTAAGGATGTGCCATACATACTAAACACTAGTGAAACTAGGTTGGAAGAGAAAACTTTTATCGATTCAGTTGCTAGGAGTATTAAGAAAAGACAACTCCTTTTAATCAGGGGAAGGAAGAAGGACTGTCCTTCCTTTCTGAACATCAGTATTTTAATACTGATAATAAATATCCCAGGACCGTGGAGAATTATTAGCCTGTAAAACTCATCAGCCAATGGTATCTTTCTTGGTTGAAGAGCAAAATAGGTTCATCATGTTCTCTTTGGCCAAGGACTATGAATACAATGTCTTGTAGGGATCACTGCATCAGGCTATGAACTTCCCATTTACAGAGACTTCTTCTTTGCAACACCCTTTTCTGTATGCACTCTCCTGTGGGAAAAGAAAGCAAACCCACATTTGATAGAGAATCAGAACCAGCAGCAGGAAAAATGCATGTTTCTGCATATGCTCTAAGAGTGGGGGTGCTGCATGTGACAGAGTGTGTCACAAGGAAGGAAACAGAGAGAATTTGCTTTTATATTTAAATATTATTAGCCTGGAGAAGAGGAGGCTCAGGGCAGACCTTATTTCTCTCTATAACTACCTGAAAGGTGGTTGTAGCCCGGAGGGGGTTGGTCTCTTCTGCCAGACAACCAGCACCAGAACAAGAGGACACAGTCTCAAGATGCACCAGGGGAAGTTTAGGCTGGAGGTGAGGAGAAAGTTCTTCACAGAGAGAGTTGTTAGCCATTGGAATTGGTTGCCCATGGAGGTGGTGGAGTCACCATCCCTGGAGGTCTTCAAGAGGGGATTGGATGTGGCACTTGGTGCCATGGTTTAGTAGTCACGAGGTGTTGGGTGACAGGTCGGACTTGATGATCTTTGAGGTCTTTTCCAACCTTATTGATTCTATGATTCTATTCTATTCTATAATATCACTGTTATGCTAACATATCTGTTTCTAAATATGGATCAAAATTTAACCACTGTTTTGGATAAGAAATTATCATGTTTGCTGGTTTTACTCTTTTAAAAACCCCAATATCTAGAAGTTCTGAGATAAATTGAAAGCCAAATAATAAGAACTTGGAATAATGCCTTTGCTTTTCTAAATGAAACTGACAGTGACTCACAAAAGTGAGATTTGTTACAGTAACTGACTGTGAAGAAAAGCTTCTGACTGCAGTATGAGAAAACTTAAGTATTATCCATTGAGCTACAATTTATCCTCAATTCTTTAGAAGATATCAGGAGATAAACTAAAACATAAATTACTGGCTACTATTTATTTTTCTTGTGTGGCACTGATGACAAATGCTTCATCTTGTAAGAATTAAGGACTTTCATCAGCAAACAACTTGATCAGCTCTTGTCATCTCCTCCATTCTTTCATTGTCCCCAAATATCCTAGTACCTGTGTGGGCTGCCCAGGGAGGTGGTGGAGTTGCCATCACTGGAGTTGTTTAGGAGGAGACTGGATGAGGCACTTGGTGCCATGGTTTAGTTGATTAGATGGTGTTGGATGATAGGTTGGACTCAACGAACTCAAAGGTCTTTTCCAACCTGGTTAATTCTATCCTATCCTATCCTATCCTATCCTATCCTATCCTATCCTATCCTATCCTATCCTATCCTATCCTATCCATGAGGCAGGTCCTTTTGTATGTTGCCACTGTAAGAGAGCCCATGAAATTTGTGAATCAGCAACCATCTTACACTACCTACAAATAAAATGAAAGAGTGGAAGGAAGTCTCCAAGAGCTTTCCAAGAGTAACTACTCTGAATATCTGTCACACCTCCTTAAAGATATCATAATCTTTTGGGGTTATAGAAGTTTAATAACTTATTGTACAAATAGTGACCAGTGGTTTGCCCATGGTACAGATCATCTCTAGGGGATAGACTAGAACTCCAGTATCTCACCATCTTTTCTAACCTTAAGACTAGTATCATCTCAGTTATCATAGAATCATAGTATCATAGTATCAGTCAGGGTTGGAAGGGACCACAAGGATCATCTAGTTCCAACCTCCTGCCAGGGGCAGGGACACCCTGCACTAGATCAGCCTGGCCAGAGCCTCATCCAGCCTGGGCTTAAACACCTCCAGGGATGGGGCCTCAACCACATCCCTGGACAACCCATTCCAGGGCTTCACCACTCTCATGGGGAAGAACCTCCTCCTCACATCCAGCCTGAATCTCCCCACCTCCAGCCTCATTCCATTCCCCCTAGTCCTATCACTACCTGAGAGCCTGAGAAGTCCCTCCCCAGCCTTCTTGTAGGCCCCCTTCAGATCCTGGAAGGCCACAATGAGGTCACCTCAGAGCATTCTCTTCTCCAGACTGAACAGCCCCAACTCCTTCAGTCTGTCCTCATAGGAGAGGTGCTCCAGCCCTCTGATCATCCTCGTGGCCCTTCTCTGACACCTTCCAGTACCCCCATAAAGGTACTTATATGAAAGAAAGGGTAAGCATTTCAGATGGACCAATTTAACAGTGACTGAAAAGGGCCAAATTGATGAGTTTTTCAATCATAGAATCATTAAGTTTGGAAAAGACCTCAAAGATCATTAAATCCAACCTGTCACTCAACACCTCATGACTATTAAACCATGGCACTAAGTGCAATCTTCTATTATTCAAGTTCTCGGAAACATTGCTGCAATTTTGATGATCAGAACAGGGCAGTCATAGCGGAATGTTAGGAGAACTGTGTTGCACCAGCATCAGGGCTGAATCACTGCAAGGGGGTGGTAATAAAGTAAATAGTCAGTGCTATAGATAACAAATTAGCTCTACTATAAGCGTGACCAGTTTTGAGACATGCCAATGCAAAAGCTACTCCAATTTACAGAATGCAGTTCAGCGTCCATAATAAGATGTGCTAAGGGATGCACATAGATAGCTAATTCTGAATAGTGCTACTAGCTGAATACTGCTATAAGTAAGATAACAAAATGAGAAACTGCAGGATGCAACAGCAAGCAAAAAAGTTTTAATTTATGTGCAGATGGCCCACTCTGACCTGGGGCACCATTAGCAGGCAGCCCTGTAAAACTGTAGGACACTATATGCAAAAGTTGGGAGGTTTAATCAATACCTAAGGTAGGAATTGCCAGGACAGTCCTATCATTGATACTAATGTCAACAAAACCAGTACTGGAGGAGAAGGAGTAATTAGAATGCAATACAATAGAATAAACCAGGTTGGAAGAGACCTTCAAGATCACCGCGTCCAACCCATCCACCAATCCAACCCACCTAAACAACTAAACCATGGCACCACGCACCCTATCAAGTCTCCATTAGGACTGAGCTTCTTTGGAAAGAGGATATTAGGAAGGATTTGGTGGTGAGAAAATGGGGAAAAAAAGGAATGCAAAGTGAATATATTCAAATGATTGGGACTGACCCACTTCAGGGCATATGAGGTGTTCACCTTAGTGTTGACCAGGGGGAATACACAAGACACCCTGACTTGTCAGTTTGCTCCTTTGCTTATTTCAGTTGTCAGTGAAATGGTATTAGAATAGACGCTGGAAACAAATGGAGGTATTGGGTGTCTGAAAATCAAGGACACATACCAAAGAGGCAGTATTAAATCAGTGAATGGTTTGCCCACCCTAAGAATACTGCATAAATTCACAAGCCTCTTAAAGCCTGAAAGAAGCTAGTAAATTAGAAAGGACTCATAAAATGCCACAATAAATGATTAGGAGACAGATGGACTCAAGAAAAAAAATAATATTCAAATAACTGAATAGTGCAATAAAATGAGGTGGTGCAAGGCAAAGGCTGAAAATAACAAGGGTAAAATAAATTATTTAAGGCTGTAAAAGGAAATATAGTTGACTGTTACTGGATAACACTAAGCAGAAGAAAATCCAGTCAGCAGATCTGGAAAAAAAGTGTTTCTTTTCTGGTCTAATAGGTTGATAAATAGCCTCCCAAATGACATGATGGATACTGCACGGCCTGAAGAAATTTAAACTGAAAAATCACAAAACAAAAAAGAATAGATGACAGCAGGGGTGAAAAAGCAGTCTGGAAATAGTGAGTGAATTATTTGTGCCAACAAACTTCTCTTTTCTCAGTTCTCTTTTTTGCATCTTCACTGGGAAGATCAAATATGTATGCTTTACTGTGGCTATTTTCTGGATAGGTGTTGGGGTGAATTTCCTTAACCTGCTGGATAAATAATCCTCAAGAAATTGTGTTCCCCTCAGAAACATTTGTATTGGAATGATACTATTGTGTCCAGTTCTGGGGCCCTCAATTTAAGAAGGACATTGAGACACTTGAATGTGTACAGAGAAGGGCAGCGAGGCTGGGGAGAGGGCTTGAGTACAGGCCCTATGAGGAGAGGCTGAGGGAGCTGGGATGTTTAGCCTGGAGAAGAGGAGGCTCAGGGGAGACCTCATTGCTCTCTACAACTACCTGAAAGGTGGTTGTAGCCAGGAAGGGGTTGGCCTCTTCTCTCTAGCAACCAGCACCAGAACAAGGGGACACAGTCTCAGACTGCACCAGGGGAAGTTTAGGCTGGAGGTGAGGAGAAAGTTCTTCCCAGAGGGAGTTGTTAGCCATTGGAATGTGCTGCCCAGGGAGGTGGTGGAGTCACCATCCCTGGAGGTGTTCAAGAGGGGACTGGACGTGGCACTTGGTGCCATGGTTTAGTAGTCATGAGGTCTGTGGTGACAGGTTGGACTCGATGATCTCTGAGGTCTTTTCCAACCTTATTGATTCTGTGATTCTATTTCAAACATTTTTAAGTGAGGATTGATTAGAAATATTTTGAAGTTCAACCTGAATATCTTTAAAAAGTTAGTGATTAATTTTCCTTGGCTGGATCATCCCTTGCAATGCAAATGTTAGTTTGGCAAGATTTAAATTTCTAAATTTTGGAAAAATGTATGCATAGAGCTTTGGAATTTGCCTTTTCAGTTTGTGTCAGGTGCACAACAATTCGATGGCAACACCAAGTGAATACACAAGAGAGCTGCACCTAATAGAAATAAACTGATTAAACATATTTATTCACAGAAACTTTCTTGCAGTGTTTGCTTGTAGCTAATTTAATTGTACAATGCTTTCGTTCCTGATGAACAATAAGGATTCCTGCAGTTTTTCACTTGAACCAGCATGTTGAGCATTTTTTTTCGAGGGAGAGATTCTGGAGCAGGTCTTGTGAGTCAGAACTCAGGGGAACATTTAAATCATAGAATCAACAAGGTTGGAAAAGACCTCAAAGATCATCAAGTCCAAACTGTCACCCAGCATCTCATGACTAACTAAACCATGGCTTCAATTGCCACATCCAATCCCTTTTTGAACACCTCCAGGGATGGTGACTCCACCACCTCTCTGGGCAGCACATTCCAATGGCTAACAGCTCTCTCTGTGAAGAACTTTCTCCTCATCTCCAGCCTAAACCTCCCCTGGTGCAGCTTGAGACTGTGTCCTCTTGTTCTGGTGCTGGTTGCCTGGGAGAAGAGACCAACACCCACCTGGCTACAACCTCCCTCCAGGTAGTTGTAGAGAGCAATAAGGTCTCGCCTGAGCCTCCTCCAGGCTAAGCAACCCCAGCTCCCTCAGCCTCTCCTCATAGGGCTTGTGCTCAAGGCCTCTCCCCAGCCTTCTTGCCCTTCTCTGAACATATTCAAGAGTCTCAATGTCCTTCTTAAACTGAGTGGCCCAGGACTGGAGACAGGACTCAAGGGGTGGCCTAACCAGTGCTGAGTCCAGGGGCACAATGACTTCCTTGCTCCTGCTGGCCACACTATTCCTGATGCAGGCCAGTATGCCTTTGGCCTTCTTGGCCACCTGGGCACACTGCTGGCTCATGCCTTTTCAGGTAGTAGAGCAGTAAATGTGAAAAATTTTCTCAGCATGATAGTTAAAAATGCCTCCTGATTAAAGGACTCAGTACTGCAAATTTATGTGTCAGCCAAATGGTCCCTATGAATGTTTAATCCCATCATCATATTATAATCACAGAATCATAGAATGGTTTGCCATGGAAAGGATCTTATAGATAATTTAGTTTCAAACCCCATGCCATGAGCAGGGACACTTTCCACTTGATCTACCACTGAACATATCCAGGGGTAGAGTATCCACAACCTCTCTGGGCAAACTGTTCCAGCTCTTTAATACCCTTATAGTGGAAATTTTCTTTCTTGTATCTAGTCTTAATCCACTTTCTTTCAGTTCAAATCCAATACCTCTTGTCTCACTGCTACATGCCCTTATGAAAAAAAAAGTCCCTCTCCGGTTTTCCCGTAGGCTCATTTTAGGTACTGGAATGTTGCTATAAGGTCTCCTTAGAGCCTTCTCCAAGCTGAACAACCCCAACTGTCTCAACCTGTCCTCACAGGAGAGGTACTCCGACCCTCTGATCATCTTTGTGACCCTCCTCCAGAATCACTCCAAGAGAGCCATGCACTTCTTATGTTGAAGACCCCAGAGCTGAATGAAGCAGGTGGGGGTCTCTTGAAAGTGGAGTAGAGGCACAGAGTCACCAGTTTCCACCTTCTGGCCACAATTTCTTTGATGAAATACAGGATGCAGTTGGCTTTCTGGGCTGCAGACACATACTGCTGTGTCATTTTAGTTTCTCAACAACCAACATCCCCAAATTCTTCTCCTTTGGATTACTCTCTATCCATTCCCTGCTCAGCCTGTATTTGCCCTTGGCATTACCCTGACTCTGGAGCAGGACCTCACATTTGGTCTTGTTGAACCTAATGAGGTTTGCATGGGCCTATCTTTCAAGCCTGTAAAGGACCCCCTGGTTGCTATTCCTCCCCTCCAGCATGTCAACTGCTCCACACATCTTGGTGTCAGCAGCAAACTTGCTGAGGATGCACTCAATCCAACTACCCATGTTGCTGGCTGAGGTGATAAAAGGTGCTCACCCCAATACTTACCCCTGAAGAATGCCAGTCTTCAGTTGTGTCTACTCAGATGCTGAGCTGTTGACTGCAACTCTTTGAGTGTGACCATCCAGCCCATTCCTTCTCCGATAAATGGTCAATCCTTCAAAGCCACATCTCTACAATTTAGAGACCAGGATGACATGCAGAACAGTGTCAAATTCTTTGCACAAGTCCAGGTGGATGATGGCAGTTGCTCTTCCCTTATCCATTATTGCCATAACTCCACTGTAGAATATCATCACATTTTTTCAGGCATGGTTTGCCCTTAATGAAGGCATGCTGTTTGTCTCTAATGACCTTCTGATTTTCTATGTGTCCTAGCACAGTTTCAGAAGGATCAGATCCATGATCTACCTGCACACAGAAGTGAGGCTGACTGGCCTATGGTTCCCTAGGTCTTGCTTTTTCCCCTTTTTGAAAACAGTGATTGTGTTTCCTCTTTTCTGACAAGTGGGAGCTTCACTGGACTGCCACAGCTTCTCAGATATGATCTATAGTGGCTTAGTGACTTCATCCACTGGTTCCCTCAAGACACATAGTTGCATCTCACCAGGTGCCATGGAGTCATGCACCTTCACTATTTTTTAGATCATCTCACACCTGATCTTCTCCTACAGCGAGCAGCTCCTTACCTTCCCAGTCCTTGTCTTTGCCTACTATGACTTGGGCCATGTGACTGGAGCACTTGCTGGTGAAGACTGAGGCAAAAATTCATTGAGAACCTCAGCCTTCTTCATATCCAAGGAAAGGTCTCTAGTTTCTTTCTTTCTGGAGAAGGCTCACATTTGCCCATGTCTTTGTTTTATCACCAATGTACTCATAGAAGCTTTTCTCATTGTCCTTTGTCTCCCTGATTCAACACTACAGGAACAAAAGATACAGAAACAGATTTCTGTAAGAATTTCAAAAGTATATTTATGTTGCCCAGAGAAGGGCAACAAAGCTGGTGAGGAGTTTGGAGCACAGCCCTATGAGGAGAGACTGAAGGAGCTTGGGGATGCTTAGCCTGGAAAAGAGGAGGCTCAGGGGAGACCTTATTGCTGCGTACAGCTACCTGAAGGGAGGTTATAGCCACCTGGAGATTGGTCTCTTCTCCCAGGCAACGAGCACCAGAACAAGAGGACACAGGCTCAAGCTGCACCAGGAGAGGTTTAGGCTCACGGTGAGGAAGAAGTTCTTCACAGAAAGAGTGATTTGGAGCCATTGGAATGTGCTGCCCAGAGAGGTGATGGAGTCACCATCACTGGAGGTGTTTAAGAAGAAACTGGATGGGGTGCTTGGTGCCATGGTTTAGTTGATTAGATGGTGTTGGGTGAGCAGGTGGACTCGATGATCTTTGAGGTCTTTTCCAACCTGGTTAATTCTATTCTATTCTATTCTATTCTATTCTATTCTATTCTATTCTATTCTATTCTATTCTATTCTATTCTATTCTATTCTATTCTATTCTATTCTGTTCCGTTCCGTTCCGTTCCGTTCCGTTCCATTCCATTCTAATACTTAAGACATCAACTGAGATGGACTACCTGATGATGGTCAATTTAACCAAACAGAGTGGATAGGGTAACTTTTAAATCTTATTTGAAAGAATTATTTTCTCAGCTCAGGTCTGGAGTACACTGCTCAGTTGTGACTTCTAAGATTATTATATCCCACAAGACAAAGTGGTTCCACTGTTATGGGACCCTTCAAAGTAAAGCATATCTCTAGGTGTAATATTGGAATGACTTGTCAGTGTTAATCTTCCTGTTCCCTTAAATTAGCCTGTTTGAACTATTCTTTATCTTTCCATTAAGGTAGTAAAAAGCTTCTTTCTGTTCTCACATGCCTTAGGGTAAAAATGGAATTACTCTAGCAACTTTAACACAGTTACTCCTGATCTCCATCACTGAAACTGGAGGCAAGATTTGGTCCTTGACATTCAGATATTGTCTGCATACAAAAAAAGTCTTCTACCTCAACAACACCAAGGCAGAGGGGAAAGAATTTATATTACTCATATCAATAACACAAGGGTGATGTCTCTACAGCTAGATTTAGTATACAGATTTTTTGGAGCACCTCAAACACTTGCCGATTTAAAGCGCTGGGGCAGGTAAGGGGAAAGAACTAAACCCAAAACTAAATGGTCTGGGTTTATTTTTTTCAAGGGAATGCTCATAGTTAAGTTAATGAGAGATAGGATTGCACATCGCTCTACAAATCAGGTATTTAAATCCCTAATTTACATTGTTTCAGAATTTGAGCCACATTAATTACCTTGGCTCATACAAAGCATTAAAACCAAAGCATTAAAGCATTAAAAACAAAGCATTAATAGGAAGAGGAAGGGCAAGGACAACCTCCACTCATTGGTGGGCACAGAGGGGAACGTTGTAACAAAGGATGAAGAAAAGGCAGAGGTACTTAACACCTTCTTTACCTCAATTTTTACTAGCAGGACAGAACGTCTTCCAGACAGCTGGCCTGCAGAGCTGGCAGAAGGAGCCAGGGAGCAGCATAGTTCTCCTCTGTTCCAGGATGGGACAGTTAGAGATCTTCTCAGCCGCTTGGACCCCCACAAGGCCATGGGACCAGATGGGATCCATCCTAGGGTGCTGAGAGAGCTGGCAGATGAGCTTTCCAAGCCGCTCTCCACTATTTTTCAGCAGTTCTGGCTGACTGGAGAGGTCCCAGAAGACGGGAGCTGGCCAACGTGGTGCCCATCCACAAGAAGGGCCAGTTGGACGAGCCAGGGAATGATAGGCCTGTCAGCCTGACCTCAGTGCCAGGCAAGATTATGGAACGGGTCATCTCGAGTGCGATCACACAGCACTTACAGGATGGCCAGGGGCTCAGGCCTAGCCAGCATGGATTTAGGAAGGGCAGGTGCTGCCTCACCAACCTGATCTCCTTCTATGATCAGGTGACTGCCTGGTGGATGTGGGGAGGCCTGTGGATGTGGTCTACCTGGACCTCAGCAAGGCGTTTGACACTGTCCCCCACAGCAGACTCCTGGCCAAGCTGTCAGCCCATGGCTTGGACAGGATCACACTGTGTTGGGTTAGGAACTGGCTGGAGGGCCGAGCCCAGAGTGGTGGTGAATGGTGCCACATCCAGCTGGCAGCCAGTCACTAGTGGTGTGCCCCAAGGATCAGTGCTGGGCCCCATGCTCTTCAACATCTTTATTGATGATCTGGATGAGGGCATTGAGTCCATCATCAGTAAATTTGCAGATGACACCAAGCTGGAGGCAGGAGTCAATCTGCTGGAGGGTAGAGAGGCTTTGCAGAGGGACCTCAACAGGCTGGACAGATGGGCAGAGTCCAAGGGCAGGAGGTTGAACACATCCAAGTGCCGGGTTCTGCACATGGGCCACAGCAACCCCATGCAGTGCTACAGGCTGGGGTCAGAGTGGCTGGAGAGTGGCCAGGTAGAGAGGGACCTGGGGGTGCTGGTTGATGGGAGGCTGAACATGAGCTTGCAGTGTGGTCAGGCAGCCAGGAGGGCCAATGGCATACTGGCCTGCACCAGGAACAGTGTGGGCAGCAGGAGCAGGGTGTGCCCCTGTGCTCAGCACTGGTTAGGCCACACCTTGAGTCCTGTGTCCAGTTCTGGGCCCCTCAGTTTAGGAAGGATGCTGACTTGCTGGAAGGTGTGGAACGTGTCCAGAGAAGGGCAACAAGGTTGGTGAGGGGTTTGGAACACAAGCCCTATGACGAGTGGCTGAGGGAGCTGGGGCTGCTTAGCCTGCAGAAGAGGAGGCTCGCGTGACCTTATTGCTCTCTACAACTACCTGGAGGGAGGTTGTAGCCAGGAGGGGATTGGTCTCTTCTCCCAGGCAGCCAGCACCAGAACAAGAGGACACAATCTCAAGCTGCGCTGCGGGAGGTTTAGACTGGGTATCAGGAGGAAGTTCTATACAGAGAGAGTGATTCCACATTGGAATGGGCTGCCCGTGGAGGTGGTGGAGTCACCATCATTGGAGGTGTTCAGGAGGAGACTTGATGGGGTGCTTGGTGCCATGATCTAGTTGTTTGGGTGGGTTGGATTGGTTGATAGGTTGGACGCGATGATCTTGAAGGTCTCTTCCAACCTGGTTTATTGTATTGTATTGTAACCTCAAGCAAGGAAGTTGCATTTCAAACATATATTGATTAGGTCTGTGTAAACTGTTGTGTCTACCAAATCTTGAGCACCACAGCCCTTGACAGACTATGCCTGGAAGTAGAGCAATATTTTCAGCATTTCCCTCCATGCAGACTAATTTTTCAGGCTTCACTCCCTATTACAAGAGGGATCTGGAGGTGCTGGAAGGTGTCCAGAGAAGAGCCACAAGGATGATCAGAGGGCTGGAGCACCTCTCCTATGAGGACAGACTGAAGGAGTTGGGGCTGTTCAGTCTGGAGAAGAGAATGCTCTCCACCCAGATGCAGGACCCTGCACTTGGTCTTGTTGAACCTCCTGAGGTTGGCTTGTGCCCACATCTCCAGCCTTTCAAGGTCCCTCTGGATGGATCCCTTCCCTCCAGCATGTCTGCTGCACCACACAGCTTGGTGTCATCAGCAAACTTGCTGAGGGTGCACTCGATGCCACTGTCCATGGCACCCACAAAGATGTTGAACAAGCCTGGTCCCAGGACTGATCCTTGAGGGACTCTGCTTGTCACTGGCCTCCACTGGGACATGGACCCATTGACAGCTACAGTGCCTGGCTGCCAGCTGGATGTGGCACCATTCACCACCGCCCTCTGGGCTCAGCCCTCCAGCCTGTACCTAACCCAGCACAGAGTGCTGCTGTCAATTCTTTTGAAGAAGTAGCTGCTCCTTGCAAAACTTCAAGTGGGGATGGGTAATTTCAGCGCTGCAAGGCTGAAATGCTGGTAGCTTGATACGTGCTGTACTGTATGCATGTTTATGTGTATGCAAAGGCAGAGAAATGAGAAATGTGTTCTGCAGGAGCTACTTAATGGCCAAAGCAATATCGCTTACAGATAGCTCAAAAGTTCATTTTTTCTCACTGTGCTATGTGATTAGGGTAGGGAGTGACCTACAAGGAAAAGAGCATCAGACTGAGTCATGATCAGTGTTCTCTGCATGAGTCTTGTGGAAGCTGGGTTTCCAAAGACTGTTCAGCAGCCATGTCATTCATCTCAATCATGACTGTGACAGCTCTTCCCTTTATAGATTTGGGCCACTGGTGGCTGAGCAAACCAGAGGAAGAAAATAACTGGTTCACAGCAGGCAGAAGATTGATCTTGTATGGAAGGGTAATAGTAAAACCGACGGCCATGGAAAAAGGCATCTGAAAAACGCAGTTTCTGCTTTAATAAGTTGAATGCTGTGCATCGGAAGAAGTCTCTCCATAGGAAAATTGTCTTGAGCCTCTCTCCCCTTCACCATCATCCTGAGCTAGCTGTCTCTTTATAATGTGCACACATCTGCATCTGCTGCTGATCTTTTATGAGAGGCAGAAAGTATTCTGCAAATCTTCGTCTTTTTAGAGTCTGTTAGATAATGAATCAGTTCATGCATTACTTTCCACCCCTACATTTGGGATACTAGCATAATCATGCTCTGGGCTGAGAACCCAAGTGGATGAATAGATCAAATTAGATTGTTGCAGAAGAGCCATCCACTGCCTATTACTTGCTGCTTCTAGAAAGAGCAAGATGTGTAAAACAATCAAGAGGCCTAGCTTTTGTTTTCAGAAAGTGCGACAGGTTAGGCTGTGCTTTAAGAAAAGGAGAGCTGCAGAATTCTCTAGCTGAGTGTTTAGGTGTAAAAAGGAAAACAAAGATTAAACCTAAAGGAATTTCATTGGTCAGATGTAAGATGTACCATAGCAAGTATCTCTAGCATTCCTTCTCTCACTCACTCCAGCTTCAGGCTGTTCTGACTTTTCCCTTCTTGCCAGGGAGCATGCAACTGACCCTGGAATGCAACTGATAAGATAAGAAAAACTAACTTTCTTAACAACTGCTTTTAGCTAACGATTTTCCCTTAATATCCTTTTCTCTCTCTTTTCTCCTTTTTCACCTAATTAACTACCAGGGGAAAGGGGAGGACTTTGGGGTGAACCCAAGGGGGATTCTCCTTGGGAGGATCAGTGTTGTGTTCTTTCCTGTTAATTCTTGTATAATATTGTAAATACTGTGTATTTTGTATATAATAATTTCATTTCATTATTGCTTGTAAAAGACAGCTTTCCATTTGCTTCTCCGTCTGAGTTTAGCTGAGCTTTATCGGTAGAATAGAATAGAATAGAATAGAATAGAATAGAATAGAATAGAATAGAATAGAATAGAATAGAATTAACCAGGTTGGAAGAGACCTTCAAGGTCATCGCATCCAACCTATCATCCAACACCACCCAATCAACTAAACCATGCAACCAAGCACCCTATCATGTCTCCTCCTAAACACCTCCAATGACAGTGACCTCCCTGGGCAGCACATTCCAATGGGCAACCACTCTCTCTGTGTAGAACTTCTTCCTAACCTCCAGCCTAAACTTCCCCTGGCACAGCTTGAGACTGTGTCCTCTTGTTCTGGTACTGGCTGCCTGAGAGAAGAGACCAACATTTGCCTGTCTACAACCTCCCTTAAGGTAGTTGTAGAGAGCAATTAGTTAGTGAGCGTGGGGGCTAAAGCATCACACCACTACAGAAAGCAATGTTTTAAGTTGCATGCCATATTATATTAAAAAAAAAAAAAAAAAAAAAAAAGTAAAGCCAATGGAATTACTAGCTCATTTTAATCGCTGAAAAAGGGATCTTTTTCATTGGAGATTTCCACAGCCCACTGACATTCTTGTTTCTCCGCATATTCAGACATGTCTAGAGCTGTCATGAATGCTGAGTGAGATGTCCACTTCCTTTGATTATAGTTGCCAATTCGTAACACAATCGGCTACCTGTCCAAAAAGAGCTAGTTGTGTTTTGTCCTGCAGTCAGGAACAGTGTTGCAAAATGAAGCCATCACCTACAGAGAAAAGGAGATACCATAGTGAGATGTCAGGAAAAGTGGCACAGAGCTATAAATGGCTGCATCTGGACAGCAGTCAACTGCAGTCAGCTATTGCCTCCATCTTGGCTGGGCTTTCATCATGCTGATAACAGAATAGAATAGAATAGGAATAGGAATAGGAATAGGAATAGGAATAGGAATAGGAATAGGAATAGGAATAGGAATAGGAATAGGAATAGAATAGAATTAACCAGGTTGGAAAAGACCTTTGAGATGGAGTCCAACCTATCACCCAACACCATCTAATCAACTAAACCATGGCACCAAGCACCCCAGCCAGTCTCTTCCTAAACACCTCCAGTGATGGTGATGCCACCACCTCCCTGGGCAGCACATTTCAATGACAAATCACTCTTTCAATGAAGAACTTCTTCCTAACATCCAGCCTAAACCTCCCCTAGTGCAGCTTGAGACTACGTCCTCTTATTCTGGTGCTGGTTGCCTGGAAAAAGAGACCAAGCCCCACCTGGCTCCACATTTTACCAGCTTTATGTGTTCAGCCACTCCTTGATGCACTTTCTGGTGATAAGATGAGGTTGGTTTGGCACTGAGCCACAGAAGTTAGACCCATCTCTGATGCTCAGAGACAGAGGCTTGATGAAACTATCGATCAAGCTGGAAAGTTCAGCCTTATAGAGAAACAGGTTGCCCAGGGAAGTGGTAGAAGCCCCATCCCTGGAGGTTTTTAAGGCCAGGCTGGATATGGCTCTAAGCAACCTGATCTCATGTGAGGTGTCCCTGCCCATGGTAGGATGGGTTGGAACTAGATGATGCTTAAGGTCCCTTCCAACCCTAACAATTCTATGATTCTATGAAATAGCTTGAAATTCCAGATGAAGTAATGCCTCTAAGGATCAATCCATAAAGAGATACAATACAATACAATACACCAGGTTGAAAGAGACCTTCAAGATCATCGCGTCCAACCCATCAACCAATCCAACCCACCCAAACAACTAAACCATGGCACCAAGCACCCCATCAAGCCTCCTCCTGAGCACCTCCAATGAAGGTGACTCCACGCTATGCTTTGGAGAAGCAGAGGAGAAGTAGTCTAAAAATCTCTTCCCTGCTTGCATGATTTTAGAAGAAACTTCAAAAACAGCACTCACAAAAAAGGAGTAGAAGAAAATCACACACACACACAAGATCCATCTTTCTGTATCTTTGAGAGCTAATGGATTAAGGGAAGTGACAAGCAGAGTATAGTACAGAAAGCTGTATTTTACTTGGGTGTTTTTGTTATTTGTTTGCTTGGTTTCTTTTTTGGAGTGTGAGACATCTATCTATCTATAGAATGCCCTTTTGTATAAGGGCAAGCCTGCCTGCCAGATAAAGCAGTATGCAGGACAGAGAAAAATGTTCTGAAGCCTCCTAGGAGAAAACAGTTTTACCTTAAAGAAGTCCATAATGGAGCTCTGCTTTCCGTATGGGAATGCACTTTCAAAACACATCTAGCCATGAAAATTAGCCTCTCTCGTGAAGTGTAAAAGTTATGACAAGCCAGCTACAGATGGAAATGACAAGGCTTTGACTCCCACAGACAGCTCAGAAAACATTCCAAAGTGTACTGGCACCAAAAGGAGTTACTGGATTTCAATCAGGCCTTGGTGAAATCAAGTGCAACTGAAAATGCTTTAGGTGCGCCATGCATGTATTTGCAACCAGATAAGAAATACATGAGAATGCACTTTTATCCCTTCAAATATAATTCAAGCAACTACTTGACTGAGGCTGGAATCTTATTTATATAGTTAGGGTGGAGGTATAAGACTCAGGCAAACAAGTTTGCTTTGCAGCCTTGAGCTACCCAATTTCTGATCGACCTTTGCCTTTTTTTTTTTTTTTAATTCTCCTTTATTTTCTCTTCTCTTCTCTTCTCTTCTCTTCTCTTCTCTTCTCTTCTCTTCTCTTCTCTTCTCTTCTCTTCTCTTCTCTTCTCTTCTCTTCTCTTCTCTTCTCTTCTCTTCTCTTCTCTTCTCTTCTCTTCTCTTCTCTCTTTCTCTTTTCTTCTCTTCTCTCCTCTTCTCTTCTCTTCTCTTCTCTTCTCTTCTCTTCTCTTCTCTTCTCTTCTCTTCTCTTCTCTTCTCTTCTCTTCTCTTCTCTTCTCTTCTCTTCTCTTCTCTTCTCTTCTCTTCTCTTCTCTTCTCTTCTCTTCTCTTCTCTTCTCTTCTCTTCTCCTCGAGTCTCCTCTCTTTGAGTCTCCTCTCCTCTCATCGAGTCTCCTCTCCTCTCTGAACCTCGAGTCCTCTCCTCTCCTCTCCTCTCCTCTCCTCTCCTCTCCTCCTCTCCTCTCCTCTCCTCTCCTCTCCTCTCCTCTCCTCTCCTCTCCTCCCTCTCCTCTCCCTCTCCTCTCCTCTCCTCTCCCTCTCCTCTCCTCCGAACCTCTCCTCTCCGAACCTCTCCTCTCCTCTCTCTCCTCTCCGAACCTCTCCTCTCCTCTCCGAACCTCTCCTCTCCTCTCTGAACCTCTCCTCTCCGAACCTCTCCTCTCCTCTCCGAACCTCTCCTCTCCGAACCTCTCCTCTCCTCTCCTCTCTTCTCCTCTCCTCTCCGAACCTCTCCGAACCTCTCCGAACCTCTCCGAACCTCTCCGAACCTCTCCTCTCCGAACCTCTCCTCTCCTCTCCGAACCTCTCCTCTCCGAACCTCTCCTCTCCGAACCTCTCCGAACCTCTCCGAACCTCTCCTCTCCAAACCTCTCCTCCCCTGCTCCCCCTTCCCCTTTCCCAACTGAGAGGAAAAGGGAAGGGGAAAGAACAGGGAGAGATAAGGGAACTAAAAAAAGGGAAAGAAAGGGAGGTAAGTTGAAAAGGGAGGAGGTAAATCCACTGAGAAATAATTTGGAGTTGGTTTGGAAGTAGAGAGGTAAAATTTTTCTTTAAACAATATATCTATAGATATAGAAATAGATGATATAGATATAGATATATAGATATAGATATAGATAATAGGAATGATTCACAAGGGTAAGGAACAAGGATGGATAGGGAGATATACAAAACCAACAGCCCTTTGAAGAAGCTTGGATGCAGCATGGAGAAAGGCCAGGCCCAACCACATGGCAGAGAACCAGGAAGCCAGCAGCAACTCTCTTAGTCCTTTCATCCTGGCAAGAAAGAAGCAAAAGAGAGCAAATGGCTGCAGTGTCCTCCTTTTTATAGTCTTGCTGGACAGGGGAGTGGAACAGACAAACTTACTTTCCCAGGGGGAAAACCCCCTCCAGGGAAGGCAAGGCTCTCACAACCCTCCCCTCACTGGCTTTCAGGTTGGGTGTAACTCATCACACACATACATTGGAAAATATGTCTTTCCCAGTGTGCAATATTTAATTAGACCTTCATGAGATTCTAAAGCAGGCTCCAAGGATTTTCAGAACTCCAACATCTTGCAAATTCACAAGCCGCATTTACATAAATGGAGACAAAGAGATTAGTAAATCAAGGGATGAAAAATGCTGTCATCTAAGACCTTAAGACCAACAAAAGGGAGAAGAAGAAAAGATCCTTCAGAAAAAAAAATGAAAAAAATATTTAATAAAAGAAATGTGGATGAAAAAGATATTTAAGGAAGAACAAATACCTTATGAATGTCTAAAAAGTAACAGATATTTTAATCCATAGATCTTGTACTTCAAAGTGTAAAGTTCAGTACTGTAATTACTAGAGGAAACTGAGGTATTATTTTTTGTTGGCCCAGTGAGGACTCTGATTTACTCAGTGACTAATTTGGCAAGAGAGGTGCTCAGGACCGGCACTGGGACCAGTGTGCTCAAGCCGAGAGATACTCTATTTTGGTTTATACTGGGGGCTTTTCGAGGAGGTCAACAGACAGCAAGGACCAGGAGGATCATCTTCTTGCATACCTGCTCAAGAGGGTGATGTCAGGCACAGGGAATTTAAACGAGGCAGAGCAAAGCTGCATGACTGCCATTTGGCAAGAGAGCCTTCTGGCTAGATTGCAGCGAGCGGCGCGGGCCGGGTCAGCCAATAGATTGCGGAAGCCTCTGTGGTAGCTCAGGCAAAATATAGTAGTCAGGTGGAATATATAGAATAGAATAGAATAGAATAGAATAGAATAGAATAGAATAGAATAGAATAGAATAGAATAGAATAGAATAGAATAGAATAGAATAGAATAGAATAGAATAGCAAGTAACCAGGTTGGAAAAGACCTTTGAGATCATTGAGTCCAACCTATCACCCAACACCATCTAATCAACTCATCCATGACACCAAGCACCCCATCCAGTCTCTTCCTAAACACCTCCAGTGATGGTGACTCCACCACCTCACTGGGCAGCCCATTCCAATGGTCAATCACTCTTTCTATGAAGAACTTCTTCCTAATATCCAGCCTAAACCTCCCCTGGTGTGCTTAAGACTGTGTATATATTTAAAACCATAGAATAGAATAGAATAGAATAGAATAGAATAGAATAGAATAGAATAGAATAGAATAGAATAGAATAATAGAATAGAATAGAATAGAATAGAATAGAATAGAATAGAATAGAATAGCAAGTAACCAGGTTGGAAAAGACCTTTGAGATCATCAAGTCCAACCTATCACCCAACACCATGTAATCAACTAAACCATGGCAACAAGCACCCTATCCAGTCTCTTCCTAAACACTTCCAGTGATGGTGACTCCACCACCTCCCTGGGCAGCCCATTCTAATTGCCAATCTCTCTGTCTGTGAAGAACTTCTTCCTAGCTTCCAGCCTAAAGTATTTTTTTATATACAACAGCTAGTATTTGCCTCAGAGTTACTGGGTATTTTTGTATTATGTATAGAATGCCACTATAATTTTGCATTATTTTATACAACTGAGTGTTACAGTCGCACAGCTCTGCAGGAAATGCAAAATTCAGACTAGCAGGATAAGGCCTATTCCTAGGAACATTTCTTCAATCTTACTCTGTAGGCTCTTCTGTGGTACAACCAACCCTGCTTGCAAATATCTGTAAAATCATAGAATCATGGAATAGAATCATAGAATCAACAAGGTTGGGAAAGACCTCAGAGATCACCAAGTCCAATCTGTCACCCAAAACCTCATGACTACTAGACCATGGCACCAAGTGCCACGTCCAATCCCCTCCAAACTTAATTTCACCTGCCTGAAGAGATCCAGCCGTGGTAACAACGCATCCAAAGGCTACTAGAAAAACAGTAGGTTCCCAGACAGAGCTGGCACACAAGCACACAGGTGCCCAGGCTGCTAGGTGAAGAGAGTGCTGGAGCCTGGCACCTGGAATGGAGGGTGAAGGAAACAACAACTGTTGAAGTGTGACCAAATGAATTATCTTCTCAAACTGGTGGCCAAGCTAAAGGATGAAGTATCAAGACTCAGGACTATAAGGTAATGCGAAAAGGAGTTAGATACGTGGGAACAGGCTTTACAGACCTCCCCTGTTGAGAAAGAGTAATTTGCTATTGGAATGTGCCACCCAGGGAGGTGGTGGAGTCTCCGTCCCTAGAGGTGTTCAAAAGAGAATTGGACATGGCACTTGAAGCCACGGTTTAAGTCATGAGGTGTTAGGTGATAGGTTGGACTGGATGAGCTCTGAGGTCTTTTCCAACCTCATTGATTCTATGATTCTCTGAAACCCAGCATATTGGCTCTGCACAAAGAATGATCTCTCTGATCTCCCATGTATTTTGTCTGTTTCCCACTGGCTGAATGCCTGTCCCATCTACAGACTGCAGCAACATACCTTGGAAATATATACATATAGGCTACCCAAAAATTGTCTACCTCATATTCTTCTAAGCCTAAACTTAGTTTCTCTTTGAATTTTGAGATTCCTCAGAATTAAACTCCTTTAAAGTCCAAAGCTTAGTCTACCAAGGGACCTCATATTTCTGACAAGGAAGACATTGTCTCCAAGGAACTTCCTACAGGTCTCCAGCTCAGCTCTGGTATACAGCTCATACAACAGCACATGAGACTATTAGAGTCAAATATCCACATTCTTCTTGCAGTCTGCAGAAAAGATTTTAGACCATTTTCTCACTTGCCTCTAAACATAGAAGGAGGCACACACAGTGACTTTATTACATAGCATGACAGGATGTTCTCATGTTTTCCCTGTCACATAGGAATTTTTCCTCCACTTGAACAAAGACATTTTCTATGGCTTTCTTAGTTTAGAACCAGCAAAGAAACATGCCTCATTTGGCTCTCTCCTCCCAGTGGCTCACGCTGGGATCAAGTATGTATAAAGCCAAATCCATCTTTTTACAGAGCACTCTCACTAGGCTGAGTTCTTGAAAGTCATTTTATACATCCCTTCAGGGTGGTTTCAACAACTGAGTCATCACTGAGAGAAAAGATGGGGAAAACAAGGAGAGAAACCTTCAAAGAGATAACAGAATGTATCATAAAAGACATATTTTTAAAAATAGATTTGAGAAGTAATAGTTGCCATTACATACACGGGAAAACTCATCACTGCCAGCCTGCATAATCAACAACAGGTAGTAGTCAGAGTGTTGTACAAAACCAGGGAGTTTCCCAGTAATCCCAGGCTCCAGGGAGGCAGCAGACCCCTGTGAGCTTTTTGATCCCCTCAGAAGGGATTTACCTGTGACAATTACCCTTCTTTTTCTGTTAGCGGAGTCTGACTGACTGACTTACCCTAGACAACCCCCTGGATGGACCTTTGTTTACAACTTTGTTTGCCTGGACCTCAAATCCCAGACTGCTCTATCTGTTGTGTAACGGCAACTGAGAAGATGCGGGAGGGCAGGAGAGAATTTGCCAGCTGCTCTGAGCAGCATCTTGTTTCCATCCCCCAATTCCATCCAGCCTTTCTCGTAAGTCCCAACCTTCTGCTGGGGGACAAGAAGGCAGGGGATTCTCTGCTTGTTATGGAAGCTCCACCTACTGCTCTTGCCTCAGGGATGGTGTGGCTCCACCAATCTATCTCCCTCTCACAATCTCTGATACTCCTTAACCTTTCCAATTCCTCTTTCATTTCTGCCACCAGACAGAGCGGATCATTTACCTGGTCACACCACACACAGGTGTTGTTTCTGCTGCCCTCTCATATCCATGAGAGGTTCAGGAATTTCTGGCATATGGGGCCCTGGACAGCTCTATGCTTGTGTGAGAGATTTCTCTGGGTCCCTTCTGACAATGGATTTTGACCAAGTGGAAGCCAAATCTGGGTCCTCTTCTGGGAGGGCAATGACCTCTAGCTGAATTGGACCCTAGAGGCAGGACGGGGCTACTCTTGCCTGTGAGGCAATGAGCCAGGAAGGGGCTGCTCTTGCCCACGAGGGAATTTGACTGCTGTCACTCTGTCCCCGCCCACACTGAGTTGGAGCTGCCACTTCTCAGGAGCTGCAAAAGCTGTTAATAGGATAAAAAGAAGATTTTTGCAGAGATGTGACAAGGAAAATCAAAATGGCTTCATAACTACTGATTGAAAGCTAAAATGAAATTAAGCAGAGGAGAAAGGAAAAAGTGCCTACAAACCTGTTCACCTAAATAAAATGTGTACAATGCAAGAAGTAGAAATCACCTTTTCTTCATCCTCGGGAGACCTTGATTAACAGGAGAGATGACAGAGTGGAAAGAAGATACAGATTTTATAGTAAATCTCCCATAGCATGCCTGTACTAGCCTTCCCAAGTCCAGGAACTGGCAGCCAGGCCATCTTCCTCCCCTGGGGGAGGCAGACACCTGTATTTCTTCCTATCTTGTGAAGGTAACAAAGAGCTGTTGAGTTTCTTGGTCATGCTGGCACTTGTCCTGACCACTGGTGAATAAAGAAACTGATCAGGTAGGACAGAAGGAGGCTCTATGTGAACGTAAGAAAAAGCTTTTGTACTGTGAGAGCAACTGAGAAGTAGTGCAGGTTGCTCAGAGAGATTGCAGTCTCCAGCCCAGGAGATACTGAGAAGCTTGATATAAGTGGCCCTCCTTGAGCAAGAAGTGCTGGACCCGGTGACCTCCAGAGGCCCCCTTCAACCTCAACCATCTGTAATTCTGTGAAAAAAGATCATGAGTGTACAGAGAATTTTTGGTTCGTGTGCCAGCTTTTCTTACGTCTTATTTTGAGCTTGGACAAGTCATTTCATTGCTTAATGATTCCCTTTCCTCATCTGCAAATAGAGTTTAATTACACCTACTTCCCAGGGAGGCACACTTCATTAGGAGTGCAATCCACCTGCCTGCAGAACACCTATGCACTGTTTAAACCCTAAAGTGGAATGTAAATGATGTTCAGACCTCATGGCTCATCCAAGGAGCTGGGATAAATGTCACTCTCTGTTTGCAAAGCCCCTGGGATCCTCAAATTGGAAATATGAACATTGCAACACAGTCCCTTTGATCTCTGTGTGGTCTGGGGAATGCCACAGATACCAACACTTTATGACTCCCAGACATTCAAATTTGTCTGTTGTCATAATCCATACGCCTGGGTTGTTATTTTGTGTAGTTAAAATCCGAACATGCTTCTTCGCCGCAGCTAATTAGTGGTATGCACATGGGAGATGTTACAGCTCATAGGCTAGTCTTTGCTGTGACAGAGTTGACAGTGATGACAATGCAGTCTGCTCTAAAGAGGAGAAGAGGAAGAGTGTTATCTGGAATTTATTTTTGTCTTCATTAAAATCTTCTCATGGTTTAACCCCAGCCTGCAACTAAGCCCCATACAGTGGCTTGCTTACTCCCCCTTGCTGGGATAAGGGAAATAACTGAAAGGGTAAAAGTGAGAAAACTCATGAGCTGAGATAAAGACAGCTTAATTGGTAAAGCCATGCAGGCAAGCAAGACAAAACAGGGAATTCAGTCACCACTTCCCATCAGCAGGCAGGTATTCAGCTATCTCCAGGAAAGCAGGGCTCCATGGCACATAGCTGTTACTTGGGAAGACAAATGAATCACTCCAAACATTTCCCTCATCTTCTTCCTCTAACAAGAGGACACAGTATCAAGCTGCACCAGGGCGAGTTTAGGCTGGATGTTAGGAAGAAGTTATTCACAGAAAGAGTGACTGGGCATTGGAATGGGCTGCCCAGGGAGGTGGTGGAGTCACCATCACTGGAGCTGTTCAGGAGGAGACTGGATGGGGCACTTGGTGCCATGGTTTAGATAGTGTTGAGTGATAGGTTGGACTCAGTGATCTCAAAGATCTTTTCCAACCTGGTTAATTCTATTCTATTCTATTCTATTCTATTCTATTCTATTCTATTCTATTCTATTCTATTCTATTCTATTCTATTCTATTCTATTCTATCCTATCCTATCCTATCCTATCCTATTCTATTCTATTCTATTCTATTCTATTCTATTCTATTCTATTCTATTCTATGCATGACATCATATAGTATCAAATGGGATCAGATGTACCAGCTGTGTGTCCTCCCAACTTCTGCATTTCCCACCCACTCTTTGGTGGGGTGGTGTGAGAGGCAGAAAAGGCCTTGATTCTGTGTATGCACTGTCCTGCAGTAATTAAAATATTCCTTGTGTTTCCGGCACAGATCAAATACACACACCCACAGTAGCTACTATGAAGAAAATTACCTCTACCAAAGCTAAAATCAGCATAAGATTGCACTTATTTACTATTTTCCCCTAGACAAAACTACAGCTCAGATTTATTTGAAAGTATATAATGAAGTTTTTGGCTGGTTGAGTTTCATTGGAAGGCGATCTTCATATTTTACGGTACTCACTACTCAAACAGTGAAAGCTAAATCTACATTCACCTTCTGATGTTGCCAGAGAAAGCATAGTATACAAGGGGTTTTGTCATGATGATGCCATTAGTGCAGTCCTGTCATATTCCCAACTCTTTTAAGAATAAGGTAGCCAAACTTCAAATTTCGAAATCTCTTCCTGAGACTTGAAAAACTACAGCACTATCACCTTTGGTTTTGTTCCATTTACTGGACTGTATATTCATTTTCCAGCTTCTGGCAAGACTACTGTGTCCAGTTCTGGGCCCCTCAGTTTAGGAAAGATGTTGACTTGCTGGAACGTGTCCAGAGAAGGGCAACAAAACTGGTGAGAGGTCTGGAGCACAAGCCCTATGGAGAGAGGCTGAGGGAGCTGGGGTTGCTTAGCCTGGAGAAGAGGAGGATCAGGGGAGACCTTATTGCTGTCTACAATTACCTGAAGGGAGGTTGCAGCCAGGTGGGGCTTGGTCTCTTCTCTCAGGCAATCAGCACCAGAACAAGAGGACACAGTCTCAAACTGCCAGGGGAAGTTTAGGCTGGAGGTGAGGAGAAAGTTCTTCACAGAGAGAGTGATTGCCCATTGGAATGTGCTGCCCAGGGAGGTGGTGGAGTCACCATCACTGGAGGTGTTTAGGAAGAGACTGGATGGGGTGCTTGGTGCCATAGTTTAGTTGATTAGATAGTGTTGGATGATAGGTTGGACTTGATGATCTCAAAGGTCTTTTAGAACCTGGTTAATTCTATTCTACTCTACTCTACTCTACTCTACTCTACTCTACTCTACTCTACTCTACTCTACTCTGCTCTGCTCTGCTCTACTCTACTCTACTCTGCTCTATACCTGAATATTGCCAGTGACATCCAGCCACATGACATAATTTTTGAAAAAGCAATCCAAGGCATATAACTGCCAGCAGAAGGAATGATACATTTTGCATACATGTATTAGTCAGAAATATTAGCCTCCAAGTCTTCAGAACTGATTGCTAAAAGCGTGTAATGTGGTGGGTTGAAGTTCCCCCCCCCCAACATTAACTTTGCCAGATCAACTCAGTTAGAAGCAAATGAAGCTGTATTTACAAGCAAAATCCACACTCTGCAATGGAATTCAATGAATATGTACAAAATATACAGGAGTTAGAATATGATACAGATATCTACAATTAACTAACACCACAAGGACACCCCTGGCCAAGGACCAGGGGAAGCTACTAGCTTCTCCCTCCCTACCTGCCTAACCCCCCTGTACAAAAGGGACTTTCCATCATTTTTCAGCAGTCCTGGCTCACTGGAGAGGTCCCAGAAGACTGGAAGCTGGCCAACGTGGTGCCCATCCACAAGAAGGGCCGGTTGGATGAGCCAGGGAATTATAGGCCTGTCAGCCTGACCTCAGTGCCAGGCAAGATTATGGAACGGGTCATCTCGAGTGCGATCACACAGCACTTACAGGATGACCAGGGGCTCAGGCCTAGCCAGCATGGATTTAGGAGGGGCAGGTCCTGCCTGACCAACCTGATCTCCTTCTATGATCAGGTGACCCGCCTGGTGGATGTGGGGAGGCCTGTGGATGTGGTCTACCTGGACCTCAGCAAGGCCTTTGACACCGTTCCCCACAGCAAACTCCTGGCCAAGCTGGCAGCCCGTGGCTTGGACAGGAGCACACTGCGTTGGGTTAGGAACTAGCTGGAGGGCCGAGCCCAGAGAGTAATGGTGAATGGCACCACATCCAGCTGGCGGCCTGTCACTAGTGGTGTGCCCCAGGGATCAGTACTGGGCCCCATGCTCTTCAACATCTTTATTGATGATCTGGATGAGGGCATTGAGTCCATCATCAGTAAATTTGCAGATGACACCAAGCTGGGGGCAGCAGTTGATTTGCTGGAGGGCAGAGAGGCTTTGCAGAGGGACCTCGACAGGCTGGACAGATGGGCAGAGTCCAATGGCATGAGATTTAACACATCCAAGTGCCGGATTCTGCACATTGGCCACAACAACCCCAGGCAGTGCTACAGGCTGGGGTCAGAGTGGCTGGAGAGTGGCCAGGCAGAGAGGGACCTGGGGGTACTGGTTGATTGTAGGCTGAACATGAGCCTGCAGTGTGCCCAGGCAGCCAAGAAGGCCAATGGCATCCTGGCTTGCATCAGGAAGAGTGTGGCCAGCAGGAGCAGGGAGGTCATTGTGCCCCTGTACACTGCACTGGTTAGGCCGCACCTTGAGTACTGTGTCCAGTTCTGGGCCCCTCAGTTTAGGAAGGATGTTGACTTGCTGGAACGTGTCCAGAGAAGGGCAACAAAGCTGGTGAGGGGTTTGGAACACAAGCCCTATGAGGAAAGGCTGAGGGAGCTGGGGTTGCTTAGCCTGGAGAAGAGGAGACTGAGGGGTGACCTTATTGCTCTCTACAACTACCTGAAGGGAGGTTGTAGCCAGGCAGAGGTTGGCCTCTTCTCCCAGGCATCCAGCACCAGAACAAGAGGACACAGTCTCAGGCTGCGCCAGGGCAGGTTTAGGCTGGATGTTAGGAAGAAGTTCTACACGGAGAGAGTGATTGCCCATTGGAATCGGCTACCCGTGGAGGTGGTGGAGTCACCTTCACAGGAGGTGTTCAGGAGAAGACTTGATGGGGTGCTTGGCTGTATGGTCTAGTTGTTGGGTGGGTTGGATTGTTTGATGGGTTGGACGCGATGATCTTGAAGGTCTCTTCCAACCTGGTGTATTGTATTGTATTGTATTGTATTGTATTGTAAAGAGAAAGGAGCAGAGAAGTTAGATTTAGCCAAAGCCAGCCAGGTTATCTCTCCTGAGCAAAGCAAAACCAGCCAGAGATCAGAAGAGAAAAGGCAAGAATTGTTATGGTACAGCTTGTCTTATTGTAGATATTTACCCCACAAATTTCTTTAGAATCATAGAACCATAGAATCATAGAATCAGTCAGGGTTGGAAGGGACCACAAGGATCATCTAGTTCCAACCCCCCTGCCATGGGCAGGGACACCCTACACTAGATCACGCTGGCCAGAGCCTCATCCAGCCTGGTCTTAAACACCTCCAGGGACTGGGCCCTGGATAACCCATTCCAGGGCTTCACCACTCTCATGGGGAAGAACTTCTTCCTAACATCCACTCTGAATCTCCCCATTTCCAGCTTCATTCCATTCCCCCTAGTCCTATCACTACCTGACATCCTGAGAAGTCCCTCCCCAGCCTTCCTGTAGGCCCCCTTCAGATACTGGAAGGCCACAATGAGGTCACCTCGGAGCCTTCTCTTCTCCAGACTGAACAGCCCCAACTCCTTCAGTCTGTCCTCATAGGAGAGGTGCTCCAGCCCTCTGATCATCCTCGTGGCCCTTCTCTGGACACGCTCCAGCACGTCCACATCCCTCCTGTAATAGGGGCTCCAGAACTGGATGCAGTACTCCAGGTGGGGTCTCACCAGAGCTGAGGAGAGGGAAAGAAGCACCTCCCTTGACCTGCTGGTCACACTTCTCCTCATGCAGCCCAGGATCTGATTGGCTTTCCGGGCTGCAAGTGCACATTGAGAGCTCATGTTGAGCTTCTCGTCCACCAGCACCCCCAAGTCTCTCTCCTGAGGGCTGCTCTCCAGCCAGTCACTGCCCAGCCTGGATTTGTGCCTGGGATTGCCTCCACCCAGATGCAGGACCCTGCACTTGGTCTTGTTGAAGCTCATGAGGTTGGCTTGTGCCCACCTCTCCAGCCTGTCCAGGTCCCTCTGGATGGCATCCCTTCCCTCCAGCGTGTCCACTGCACCACACAGCTTGGTGTCATGAGCAAACTTGCTGAAGGTGCACTCAATGCCACTGTCCATGGCACCCACAAAGATGTTGAACAAGACAGGTCCCAGGACTGATCCCTGAGGGACTCTGCTTGTCACTGGCCTCCACTGGGACATGGACCCGTTGACAGACACTCTTTGGGTGCGGCCATCAAGCCAATTCTTTATCCATCTAGTGGTCCATCCATCAAACCCATGTGTCGCCAGCTTGGAGACCAGCAGGTGGTGCGGGACAGTGTCAAAGGCTTTGCTCAAGTCCAGGTAAATGACATCAGTTGCTCTTTAGTTTTCCTTTTTACACCCAGCAGTGATTTATTTGTATTTCTCTACTTTTCTGCTTGAAATCTGTAACTTAATTTTAAAGGCAGTAAGAAAAGTTGATAGAGACATAATGACTCTGTCATCTTCTACTCCTCAACAGGATGAGCTAAGTTGAGCATAACAACCTCGTACATAACATCATGGTACAGGATCGATGCTTGCACTTGTTTTGTGGAGAGGTTTGACAAAGTGCATGGTCAGATGCATGGTACAAGCAGAAATTCAGATGTCTCAGGGATTGAAAGCAGGCTCTAGAGCTTTCAGTCCATGTATGGGCATGTAGGCATCAGCAACATGCTTGATTAAAACTGCCGCAGAGCAAGTGCATTCTTTTGCTTTCCAATGCAAGTTTGTGCACACAGCCCCTACCTCTAGGTGATGAGAGATTACACACTTCTGTAAATACTCTCCACAACGGGTTTGAGAAACAGTTTTTCTCATTTTCAGAGGAAAAAAGCCATACTACAGAGCCTGAGACACATTTTGGGAAAGGTGTACCACTAGGAGAGAGTAACAGAAGAGAAGCAGGAGATATCAAAAAATATGAGCAGAAAATCAGCAAACCAATAGAAAGATGTATAAGAATGTCCAGGCAGAGGGAGTATTTTTGTTCTAGGTTCATGCTCCTTCTTTAATTCGAACACATATATCCTCACAAATGTGCCTTTACTTTTGCATGGACTCTGTTTCTCAAGGGAATAAAGCCAAGAGGGAACTCACATGTCTTCAGGGCAGTGGAGTTACTTTCCTCCCATTCTGACTAGAAGTGTGTCAGAGACTAAATCTTGTCTCTCTCGATGTGAATTGACAAAGATAAAATTACCTTTGCTCACCCAGACAATAGCTACCCCAGAGGGCTGGGGAAGGGTGGAAAGATGCAACAGAAATGTGTAACGGGCAGACACCACTGGTACCAACTCTGGAATGTGCACAGACAAGATCACCTCTACCCATCGGCTACCCTAGAAAAGGAGGATGGTGAAAAGGCTTCTGGACTATACAATGGATTCACCACCCGGCATGATAAGCCCCTGATGTGTATTGTGTGTATGGACAGGTTGTGCTGGTTTGAGCCTTAACTGGCGTTTGAGAGCTCAGATGATAGCAGATTGATTGAGAATACCTCCCCTGTCCCCCTTTCCCTAGTAAGGAAAGGGAAAGAAAAGGCAGAAAAGAAAAAAAAAGGGGGGTGGGGAAAAAATGGGAAGGAAGTGAATCTATAAAAGAAATAGTCTGGAGTCGGTTTGAAAGTAGAAGTAAATTTTTTAACAAACTATATAGAGAGCGCAATAACAGGGAGGGTTCACAAGGGTAAGGGATAAGAATAAATAGGAAAATACACAAAACCAAGCCTGCATGGCTTGGCCTTGTATTTCCCTGGATGTAAATGGATTCAAGTCCATTGGAGAGCATGGATGCAGCTTAGAGAGAGCCAGGCCCGGCCACATGGCCAGCACAGGCAACCAGCAGCAGCCAACATTCTTTCCAGCAGGCAAGGCAGGAGAAGAGGGCAACAGTAGCAAATGTCCTCCTTTTTATAGGCTTGCTGGACAGGAAAGGGGAGTGGAAAAGACCACCTTTGACCCAGGGACCCCCTCCTCCTAGGGGGGAAACCAAATACTCTGCACAACTGGATCAAGTTTCTTTTGTCCTGCTGGGCTCTTTCAGCCCCCCACCCAGGATGGGTGTAACCCAGCACACAGGCAAAAGGTGAAGGAAGAAGCGAAGGCCCCCTGATTCCTGTAAGCACACAAGGAATACACAGGAAGATTCCCTGGGGACAATACCTGGACAGAGACCTAAAAAAAAATGTGACTAAAAAACTGTATAGAAGACTTTAGTGATGCCTGCTTAGGAGGAGAAGAACAAAAAGACATCACCATGGACATCCAGCCTGGAAGCCATGTGGGAAGCCTCTCTCCACCACCACCAGCAAAGCCGTGCCCCAAGTTTTGCCTGCTGTAAGAAGAAAAGAAGAACTCATGGAAAAGAGAAAAGACATCTTTACTGAAGACACCACATGCTGGAGGCTGCTCAGAGAGAGACTTGGACTTCAGCATTTCTCCCCCTCCTCCTGCAGCAGAGGACAACACAAACCAACAATGATGACATCTCCTCCAAGCCAAAGTGGCAGCACCCTTCCTCAGAACCAAACCATCTTGGGGCTGGGGGTGGTGGTAATATAATTCCTTTCCTGCTCTCTCTTTTTCTCCATTTTCTCTTCTTCTCAGCTGCTTGGACCCCCACAAGTCCATGGGACCGGATGGGATCCATCCTAGGGTGCTGAGGGAGCTGGCGGATGAGCTGTCCAAGCCGCTCTCCATCATTTTTCAGCAGTCCTGGCTCACTGGAGAGGTCCCAGAAGACTGGAAGCTGGCCAACGTGGTGCCCATCCATAAGAAGGGCCAGTTGGAAGAGCCGGGGAATGATAGGCCTGTCAGCCTGACCTCAGTGCCAGGCAAGATTTTCGGAGCGGGTCATCTCGAGTGCGATCACACAGCACTTACAGGATGGCCAGGGGCTCAGGCCTAGCCAGCATGGATTTAGGAGGGGCAGGTCCTGCCTGACCAACCTGATCTCCTTCTATGATCGGGTGACCCGCCTGGTGGACGTGGGGAGGCCTGTGGATGTGGTCTACCTGGACCTCAGCAAGGCCTTTGACACCGTCCCCCACAGCAAACTCCTGGCCAAGCTGGCAGCCCATGGCTTGGACAGGAGCACACTGCGTTGGGTTAGGAACTGGCTGGAGGGCCGAGCCCAGAGAGTGGTGGTGAATGGCACCACATCCAGCTGGCGGCCTGTCACTAGTGGTGTGCCCCAAGGATCAGTGCTGGGCCCCATGCTTTTCAACATCTTTATTGATGATCTGGATGAGGGCATTGAGTCCATCATCAGTAAATTTGCAGATGACACCAAGCTGGGGGCAGCAGTTGATCTGCTGGAGGGCAGAGAGGCTTTGCAGAGGGACCTCGACAGGCTGGACAGATGGGCAGAGTCCAATGGCATGAGATTGAACACATCCAAGTGCCGGGTTCTGCACATTGGCCATAACAACCCCAGGCAGCGCTACAGGCTGGGGTCAGAGTGGCTGGAGAGCGGCCAGGCAGAGAGGGACCTGGGGGTGCTGGTTGATGGGAAGCTGAACATGAGCCAGCAGTGTGCCCAGGCAGCCAAGAGGGCCAACCGCATCCTGGCCTGCATTAGGAATAGTATGGCCAGCAGGAGCAGGGAGGTCATTGTGCCCCTGTACTCTGCATTGGTTAGGCCGCACCTTGAGTACTGTGTCCAGTTCTGGGCCCCTCAGTTTAAGAAGGACATCGAGACACTTGAATGTGTCCAGAGAAGGGCAACAAGGCTGGTGAGAGGCCTTGAGCACAAGCCCTATGAGGAGAGGCTGAGGGAGCTGGGGCTGTTTAGCCTGGAGAAGAGGAGGCTCAGGGGCGACCTCATTGCTCTCTACAACTACCTGAAGGGTGGTTGTAGCCAGGAAGGGGTTGGCCTCTTCTCCCTAGCAACCAGCACCAGAACAAGGGGACACAGTCTCAAGCTGCACCAGGGGAAGTTTAGGCTGGAGGTGAGGAGAAAGTTCTTCACCGAGAGAGTGATTCGTCATTGGAATGGGCTGCCCGGGGAGGTGGTTGAGTCTCCGTCCCTGGAGGCGTTCAGGAGGGGACTGGATGTGGCACTTGGTGCCATGGTCTAGTTGTGAGGTTATGGTTACAGGTTGGACTCGATGATCTTCAAGGTCTCTTCCAACCTTGGTAATTCTATTCTATTCTCTTCTTCTCTCTCTCCCCCTTCTTCTGTTCCATCTGTTAATAAATAGCCTCACTTTTGATATTTGGCCTCATTGGTGCCTTTACTTTCACGAAATGGGAATGTTCAAAAAAGAACCAAGTCTCTCTCCTCTTTCAGACTGAAACAAAGTGGCATAAGCCATGCTGTGCAAAAACACAAAAGTGTGTCTTGTGAGCAGAGGTTTGGCCCGTGTCCACATGAAATTGTAAATCCCTGAGCCATCAGCATTGTGAAGTGGAAAAAAATAGTATTTCTCTGTAAGAATGGGAAAAGGAAAGGAGAAAACAAAACTGAAAGCAAATTTTCACTTCCATAAAGTCAGACAGAAAGTCTGAGCATTTCACTGGTTTTAAATAAAGCAAAAAATCCTGTCCTAAAATTATGGGGCAAGAAGATGCTTCCCATTTCCTTTTGCCTTAAAATTTCCCTTGGAAATTGGTTCATTTCAGTACAATCAAAAACTATGCAAACACTGGGCTAGGGAACAGGCGTGAACAAGGCCTATAGTGAAATCAGGTAAAAAATAGGTGAGGATGGCTTTTTCTGTAGTCATTCTCAGCTTTGTAATGAAAGGTTTTCAGAGCTCTAATTATAAATCAAAGCTCAAGCTCTTCTGTGAATCAGTATTTGAAGGAGCTGCAATTTTGCCCTTTAAAGCACTTCCTCATCCAGAGAGTAGGATAGAGGAAGAGTGCTATTCCACATTTTGCAAGGTGAACAGAGAAGGACAGTCAGCTGCAGAGAATAAGGCAGCACGGAGCAGCAGGAACAAGCCTATGAATAGCTCAAACAGGTGGAATTGTTTTTCTCTTCACTCAATAGTCGTGGTAGAATACTGAAGGTAAAAATAAGTTTTACTGATGAGGAAAGAAAAAACAAATTAGTCCAGTCCATGACAAAAAAAAAAATTGTGTGGGGAAAGGACAGACACATGTGAGGAATTATTCACCCCAGTCAGTGGAATCATTTAACTGCTCAGTTAGCAGTTTTTGGGGTGATGCTAACCACATTGCCCAGTCTTTATGGTTTTCTAGAGAGCAGGTACTGGGGATAGTATCAAGTCCTAGCACTGGGGGGAAGATAAGATCCATGGAGGCTTCTAAAGCATTCAGATATTGAAGTGAGAACAGTAAACCTTTGGATATCGCTGGCCACAATAACCCCATGCAGTGCTACAGGCTGGGGTCAGAGTGGCTGGAGAGCTGCCAGACAGAAAGGGACCTGGGGGTACTGGTTGACAGCCGGCTGAACATGAGGCAGCAGTGTGCCCAGGTGGCCAAGATGGCCAATGGCATCCTGGATTGCATCAGCAACAGTGTGGGCAGCAGGAGCAGGGAAGTCATTATGTCCCTGTACTCAGCACTGGTTACACCACACCTTGAGTCCTGTGTCCAGTTCTGGGGCCCTCAATTTGAGAAGGACATTGAGACTCTTGAACGAGTCCAGAGAAGGCCAATGAGGCTGGGGAGAGGCCTTGAGCACAATCACTATGAGGAGAAGCTGAGGGAGCTGGGATTGTTTAGCCTGGAGAAGAGGAGGCTCAGGGGAGACCTTCTTGCTGTCTACAACTACCTGGAGGGTGGTTGTATCCAGGAAGGGGTTGGTCTCTTCTCTCTAGCAACCAGCACCAGAACAAGAGGACACAGTCTCAAGCTGTGCCAGGGGAAGTTTAGGCTTGAGGTGAGGAGAAAGTTCTTCCCAGAGGGAGTTGTTAGCCATTGGAATGTGCTGCCCAGGGAGGTGGTGGAGTCACCGTCCCTGGAGGTGTTCAAGAGGGGATTGGACGTGGCACTTGGTGCCATGGTCTAGTCTTGAGGTCTGTGGTGACAGGTTGGACTTGATGATCTTTGAGGTCTCTTCCAACCTTGGTGATTCAGTGATTACGTGATCAGAGGGCTGGAGCACCTCTCCTATGAGGACAGACTGAAGGAGTTGGGGCTGTTCAGTCTGGAGAAGAGAAGGCTCCGAGGGGACCTAATTGTGGCCTTCCAGTATCTGAAGGGGGCCTACAAGAAGGCTGGGGAGGGACTTCTCAGGATATCAGGTAGTGATAGGACTAGAGGGAATGGAATGAAGCTGGAGGTGGGGAGATTCAGGCTAGATGTGAGGAAGAAGTTCTTCCCCATGGGAGTGGTGAAGCCCTGGAATGGGTTGTCCAGGGAGGTGGTTGAGGCCCCATCCCTGGAAGTGTTTAAGACCAGGCTGGATGAGGCTCTGTCCAGCCTGATCTAGTGTGGGGTGTCCCCGCCCATGGCAGGGGGTTTGGAACTAGATGATCCTTGTGGTCCCTTCCAACCCTGACTGATACTATGATACTATGAATGAATGAAAAGGATAATCCGCCTTCATTTACCACAGGATGCAAAGAATTGCTTGGAATAAATTCCATGATACTACTCAGATGGCTCCATCTCCTGACTCAATAGCATCTGTGTAAAACCTGTCACACAGTTATTTGGGACTTTGACAAGCTTTGCCACTCGTGAAGGTCCTCAGTGTTTATGGAGCCCATTCATTGTGTTCCCATAATGCTGTTTTTCTCTCCCCTGCTTATCAGAAACTTGTCATCATCTCTCTGTAAAGGGAGCAGACAGCCCCCTGAGATCAGATTTCTCCATGTTCCAGACTGGATGGCTGTCATGAACAAAAGAAATAAAGAAAGAAGAAAAGCAGTCCATATGAGGCAAGTAATCAAACTCCATGCTAATATACTTCACAAAACTCAGCTATCATTGATAGTGCTTCATGCATGTAGCCCCATATCAGCTATGGTGGCTTCATTTCATGTAAACACCGAGGCATGTTTCTGAGTTACCACATCTGAGAAGTATTATGAGAGAAAGAACAATGATAGATGTCTCTGCCTTACCTGGCAATTTCACACACATTAACCTTTTCCCTAATTGCTTGCTTAAACCTCACAAGCTCTCCTCACCACAGAAGCAGTGAGAAGAACTGATGTACAGGGGCAGGTTTCTGTTTCCAGGACGGTGTGAATGCCTGCTCTCACAGCTGTGCCCAAATGTAGGCAGCCTTTCCTTACAGCAGGAAGTGGGGGGAGGGGTGGGGGAAGGCTTCCTTATCCACATGATTCATAAGGACCCCCAGGAAAATACTGAGGGGAAAAAAAAACCCCACACCATATTATCACTGGTTCAATTTGAGAAGCAGAATGGTTGCATGAGAATCACACTCAGTCCTGCCATGGAGACAGGCTTTGGCAGGCTTAACAGCCTAGACTCTAATATGTCTCTTGTCTGAAAATGATAATTTGATTCAAAGGAACAAGCCAGTAAAACAAGAATGTTGTAAAACTGATTAGCTGAAGGACGTTGCATGTCCCTGCTTTAGCAGGGTTTCTTTTTCTCTCTCAAAAAAAAATTATATTAAATCAATAAGAGAACCTTTCTTTAGACTGAGTTACAGAGAGAGGAAAATTAAAAACATGATGCAACAGTTTGAAAATCTAAACAGGGAAATTACTAGGTGTGCATTGCATATTGAGTGTTGATATTTCAATAGCCTGAAGACGAATCGGTCCCACGAGCAACAGAGAACAGTGCAGTTCAGGTGGCTTCAGGTGTTAGTTTCCAGCTGCTACACAAATCTCTGATCATCTGGTAACACAAACCACATTTTCCCCAACATATTGGGATCTAATCAGTACCGCTGGATCAGAGGAAATGCCATCCCATTGTGCTGGAGAATACCAGCAAGCTGATTTCACAACAACCACAGATGGTAAAATAAATCTTAATAAAGATTTCTTCTGATTCATAGAGACTTGTTTTCAAAAATACATTGTTCACATTATCTAATTGCAGTTATTTAATAAATGATTCATATATAGAATAGAATAGAATTAACCACGTTGGAAAAGACCTTGGAGATCATCAAGTCCAACCTGTCACCCAACACCATCTAATCAACTAAACCATGGCACCAAGTGCCTCATCCAGTCTCCTTCTAAACACCTCCAGTGATGGTGACTCCACCACCTCCCTGGGCAAAGCATTCCAATGGCAAATCACTCTTCTTCCTAACATTCAGCCTAAACCTCCCCTGGCACAGCTTGAGACTGTGTCCTCTTGTTCTGGTGCTGATTGCCTTGGAGAAGAGACCAACCCCCACTTGGCTACAACCTCCCTTCAGGTAGTTGTAGACAGCAACACTTACTCTACCCTATGGACAGTATGGCTTGTTCCATGTGAGGCCTGCAGACTCTTGAAGATGTGTGTCTCTATGTAAGTGTGTTTTTTGTCACCCACCATCCTAGAAAGGATTTTAATAAAAGTATAACATCTTTTAAAACAGCAATTGAATTGTCAGTATAAGCTGTGCTTAAAGCAATAGGGAAGAAACACAGTTGATGATTTACAGAGACATCAGCCTCTTCATGATAAAGGTTGGCACCTGACTTACAGAGAAAAAATCTGCCAGAAGACACTTTTGGTTTGTTGGGTTTTTGTTGTTGTTTGATTTTGGGGAGTTTGTTTCTTTATTTGTTTCTGGGTTGGTAGTTTGGGTTTTTTTCCTTAGGTGAAGGAGGACCAGGGATGCCAGTGTAATAGTAGCTGTTATGCTTAAGAGCCAAATATTTATCTACTTCCTGGAGGAAGTTCATCTGAAAACTTCAGTTACCAGAATCTGCAATGCCAGCAGTTTCCACAAACACTTAATGGCACAATATCATACTCATGTTCTTTTTACCATAAAAGCAGGGCTTCTGCACGGGGCATTCAGTTTTCAAGTGTAAACAATCAGATCCTGTTCATACCTAGGAGGCTCAGGGGAGAGCTTATTGCTGTCTACAACCACCTGAAGGGAGGTTGTAGCCAGGTGGAGGTTGGTCTCTTCTCCCAGGCAACCAGCACCAGAACAAGAGGACACAGTCTGAAGCTGCACCAGGGGAGGTTTAGGCTGGATGTTAGGAAGAAGTTCTTCACAGAAGAGCGATTGGCCATTGGAATGCTTTGCCCAGGGGGGTGGTGGAGTCACCATCACTGGAGGTGTTTAGGAAGAGACTGGATGAGGCACTTGGTGCCATGGTTTAGTTGATTAGATGGTGTTGGATGATAGTTTGGACTCAATGATCTCAAAGTTCTTTTCCAACCTGGTTAATTCTATTCTATTCTATTCTATTCTATTCTATTCTATTCTATTCTATTCTATTCTATTCTATTCTATTCTATTCTATTCTATTCTATTCTATTCTCCATTCCATTCCATTCCATTCCATTCATCACATATGCCTGTCAGAGCAAGTTCCTCATAGAAAAACATCCTCCTCATTACACTACTACTACTCATTAGGGTTTTGTCTTCCCCTTGCTAAAGCATGGCGAAGAGTCCTTTTGCATGACCAAGGTGATCATGGGAACTGCCACAAAGACAGAAGCTAGGCAACACCAGGCTTGTTTCTGCTTTCAGCATCCACCCAGTGCTGTGCAGCACCCAACAATAAATACAGAACTTATCACACATAATCAGAGAGGAATGTGCTGCCCAGAGAGGTGGTGGAGTCACCATCCCTGAAGGTGTTCAAGAGGGGATTGGTCATGGCACTTGGTGCCATGGTTTAGTAGTCATGAGGTCTGTGGTGACAGGTTGGACTTGATGATCTTTGAGGTCTTTTCCAACCTTATTGATTCTATAATTCTATGATACATCTTTGAAACATGAGCATCTTCTATTTCACGTTGTGTACTTTGAAGAGGCACAAGAATGTCCTGGGTTACATGACAACTTTAATCTTACACAGTATAAAAGCTTTTTATAATGATACAGTACAGGTTACAACATTATTGAGAGAGAGGCATTAGGAGTTGTATGGATTCATATATACAAGCATTCATTGAAAAGTGCATCCTCATATATACATCATAAAATGTGATGCTAATGGCTTTATTTGCCATAAACATTATGCAATGTGTTCCTAATAAACATTTGTATTTATAGTAGTATGCAAATGCATTTAAAATAAATCCATTTGAAGAAGTAAAAAACCCAACAACCTACTTCTCTTCCTTTTTTCAGCACAGACATGCATGCACAGTTGTGAATGCCTCCCATATGGGTGAATTTCACTGAAGTTTAAAAGAATTAATAAAAGCCTGTAGCAAAGAATGAGGAGAACACTTCTGCAGTACACACTTGTACTCTGAGTGCCTTTCTTTCCTCTGCCTTGTATCCTCTCCCCTCAACCTTTTCCCTTTCTCTGCTCCCCAGAGTCTCTTACAGCACTCTTGTTATCTTTAGGCACATGGTCCTTGTAGCAACTTGCACTATGAGACAGTATAGGGCTATGTTCTTCAAGTGAGCACTCAACAAGATCTCCCCTGGGGCCAGATTCTCTGTAATTGCATTAGGACACTCATACTGCCATTGCAGATGACATTTCTGAGCAGCATTCTCTTCCTACAGAACAGGCATGGCCACATTTTCAGTGATTGTTCATGGATTGATATGAGGGAGCAGAAATGAGAAGTGCTTTTAACACTCCCACCGGAGGAGAATGTGTTGGTCTGGCTGCTCCCCATCTCTCTGCAACCTGCAGTGTCCAGCTCTTTCCCCTCTTTCAGATCTGCATGCTTTTCTTGCTTTCATCTCCCCACATTTCTTACTCCTCCTCAAGGAAATCTTCAGTCCTGCAGGTCTTTTAGACCATGCCTGGCAGAAAGTTGAAGACGTGCTGAGAATGGGAGATAACAAGCAGAAGCAGGAAGACCGATCGTGGAGAAAGAGTAGGCCTGGAGGCAAGCTCATTTATGCAAATCTCACAGCTGAGCCGAAGTTGCCTCCATAAAATACCCCAGCCTAGGAAAAAAAATAGATTTAGAGCCCAGCCTCAAAAAGTAAAATCCTTCAAAAAGGGCAATTACAAGAGAATACTGATTTGAAGCCCATCCTGATGAATTTATCCTTTTCAATTGCCAGTGTGTATTTCCAGGACAAAGGAAGACTCTTACAATGCTTGTTTTCAGTATATGAAAGCTTTATTTATGAGATGCAGTGAATCTTTACACAAGTGAATAGAATAGCATAGCATAGCATAGCATAGCATAGCATAGCATAGCATAGCATAGCATAGCATAGCATAGAATAGAATAGGCCAGGTTGGAAAAGACCTTCGAGATCATCAAGTCCAGCCTATCACCCAAAACCATCTAATCAACTAAACCATGGCACCAAGTGCCCCATCCAGTCTCTTCCTAAACACCTCCTGTGATGGTGACTCCACCACCTCCATGGGCAGCTGATTATGATGTAAATGGAATGGAATGGAATGGAATGGAATGGAATGGAATGGAATGGAATGGAATGGAATGGAATGGAATGGAATGGAATGGAATACCTTGTTAGTCAGGTTTGGGTCACCTGGCCTCTCCACTCCTCCCCACAGCTCTTTACAGCACCCTAACAAAACATCTAGTGGTGACCTTGATTTTTATAGAAGTATAAGCAAGAGCCTTTCTGCAGACTAATCCTTGGTATTAATTGTAAATATCAAGTGGTAGCCTGGAGAAGAGGAGACTCAGGGTTGACCTACTTGCTCTCTACAACTACCTGAAGGGAGGTTGTAGACAGGCGCAGGTTGGTCTCTTCTCCCAGGCAGCCAGCACCAGAACAAGAGGACACAGTCTCAGGCTGTGCCAGGGAGGTTAGGAAGAAGTTCTACACAGAGAGAGTGATTGCCCATTGGAATGTGCTGCCTGGGGAAGTGGTGGAGTCACCATCATTGGAGGTGTTCAGGAGGAGACTTGATGGGGTGCTTGGTGTCATGGTTTAGTTGTTTAGGTGGGTTGGACTGGTTGATGGGTTGGACGCAATGATCTTGAAGGTCTCTTCCAGCCTGTTTTTTTCTATTCTATTCTATTCTATTCTATTCTATTCTATTCTATTCTATTCTATTCTATTCTATTCTATTCTATTCTATTCTATTCTATATAAGCAGACACTGTCTGCAAAAATCTGATGTTAACTTGAGCAAACAGAGTTACTTAGGAGAAGATTAGCTGAAAAGTAAAATCACTGAACAGTATTAGTTCTGTTCTAGATCAAACCAGGATACAGATACAACACAAAAGGGAGTCTCTGAAGGCCAAAGAAATGACCAACTCAACTGAGTCAGTGGTGCTGGCCTTCCTGTCAGACCAAACTCTTAGAAAATAGATGATTCCTCACTGATAGAAACCAGACTCAAATGAAAATCAGGGAAATAAGTTCTCGAATGAAAGACTTCAGTTAGAATAGCTGACTCATGGTCAAACTGGAAAGGATTTTTAAGCAATGGCCTGGTTTTGCTTGTACTAACCATTTTAATTGACTAGAATGAGGATGTTTACCAAAACCAACAAACAAACAAAAATGTGTAAAAAGCAAGCTGGACAAGGTTGCAAGCTCCTTGAAAGTCAGGACTGACAATCGTATTGGAAAAATGGAAAGCCACTCTGAAATCCACAAGATAAAATTCTGGAGGCGTACACCCAAAAGACACCAAGTGAAGAAGTGACTAAGCTGACTGTACAGAGGAGAACCAGTGAGTATAGCACCCCAGAAACTGCATCTGGTAAAATTAATAGGATGCTGTTTCAGAAAGGGGAGGAGTTCTCATACTGGACCATATTATGCAGGAGCTCTGGACAGCAGAAATCATAGTAAATGCTCTCTTTTAGTTCATGTTGGTACAAAAGCACAAATGATTGTCACCAGCTTTGGATGACAGATTTTGAGAATAAAGCAAATTGGTATAAAGAGAAAAGCAAGCAAGATAAGAAGATAAACAGACATAACCTATGCAGAAAGGTTAAGAAACTGAACTGTTAAGGTTAAGAAAGAGAATCATAAAATCATAGAATCAATAAGGTTGGAAAAGACCTCAAAGATCATCAAGTCCAACCTGCCACCCAACACCTCATGACTACTAAACCATGGCACCAAGTGCCACATCCAGTCCCTTTTTGAACACTTCCAGGGATGGTGACTCCACCACCTCCCTGGGCAGCACATTCCAATGGCTGCCAACTCTGTGAAGAACTTTCTCCTCACCTCCAGCCAAAACTTCCCCTGGCGCAGATTGAGACTGTGTCCTCTTGTTCTGGTGCTAGTTGCCTGGGAGAAGGTTAAGGGAAGACATGATAGCATTCATCCTTTTTACAAGTAATTGCTACAAAAAGAAAAATCAATAGTTTTCTAGATCCAGTAAGGATAGGAAATAAATAAAGGAGGAATTGGTAGAAATTTTATTTGGTTTAAAACAGCATCAGTCTGACAGTTAAATATTAAGGAAAATCTAAATCTGAGTGAGGCATGGGTATATACTCTGGAGGGATTGCTACAAGAGATATTTCCCTGGAGTGTCATGAGAACAGATTGTACAAATATCCAGTAGGTGTGTTCACAGAATATTTAATGTGAGGTAAAGCAGAGATCCATTGTGGTCTCTTGAGGATTTTTCCTATTCCTTGTTTCTGTAAGTCAGTGTTCCCAGGTATTTAGAAGATTATTTTAACTGAACAAATATCAGCTTTGAGTTCGCAAAAATTTATTCATTGTTTTAAACAATGTATGTTGGTCTTCTCATGTAGTACATAAATCCTGTGGTGTTATTACTGGTCCATGGTAATTCAACATTCTCAAGTGTTGTGTAGTAAGCTTCTGCTAGAAGCAGGAGCAGGGGAGTCATTGTGCCCCTGTACTCAGCACTGGTTAGGCCACACCTTGAGTCCTGTGTCCAGTTCTGGGCCCCTCAGTTTAGGAAAGATGTTGAGTTGCTGGAAGGTGTCCAGAGAAGGGCAACAAAGCTGGGGGGGGTTTGGAGCACAAGCCCTGTGAGGAGAGGCTGAGGGAGCTGGGGTTGTTTAGCCTGGAGAAGAGGAGGCTCAGGGGAGACCTTATTGCTCTCTACAATTACCTGAAGGGAGGTTGTAGCCAGGAGAGGGTTGGTCTCTTCTCCCAGGCAACCAGCACCAGAACAAGAGGACACAATTTCAAGCTGTGCCAGGTGAGGTTTGGGCTGGAGATGAGGAGAAAGTTCTTCACAGAGCGTGCTGTTTGCCATTGGAATGTGCTGCCCAGGGAGGTGGTGCAGTCACCATTCAAGGGCATTCAAGGGCATTCAAGAGGCGATTGGACATGGCACTTGGTGCCATGGTTTAGTAGCCATGAGGTGACAGGTTAGACTTGATGATTTTTGAGATTTTTTTCCAACCTTATTGATTCTATGATTCCATGAAATGTATTTCTGCTGTGTGTTCGCAATTATTTTTTTTCTGAGAGCTGACCAAAGTGATGAGTTCTGTTTTCTGTAAACATTCCTATCAAGATTTTAGAATTCTGATGAATGATAAGGCATCTCTATAAATTATTTGAAAATAATAATAGATGCTGATCAAACTCTTGTTTTTCATAAATATCTGGTACATTTTTAATGTTAAAAAAACAAAACCAGTATATATATATCAGCATATATATATATACAGGCTGGGCAGTGACTGGCTGGAGAGCAGCCCTGAGGAGAGAGACTTGGGGGTGCTGGTGGACCAGAAGCTCAACAGGAGCTCTCAATGTTCACTTGCAGCCCGGAAAGCCAATCAGATCCTGGGCTGCATCAGGAGAAGTGTGGCCAGCAGGTCAAGGGAGGTGATTCTCCCCCTCTCCTCAGCTCTGGTGAGACCCCACCAGGAGTACTGCCTCCAGTTCTGGAGCCCCTATTACAAGAGGGATGTGGAGGTACTGGAAGGTGACCAGAGAAGGGCCACGAGGATGATCAGAGGGCTGGAGCACCTCTCCTATGAGGACAGAATGAAGGAGTTGGGGCTGTTCAGTCTGGAGAAGAGAAGGCTCTGAGGTGACCTCATTGTGGCCTTCCAGGATCTGAAGGGGCCTCCAAGAAGGCTGGGGAGGGACTTCTCAGGGTATCAGGTAGTGATAGGACTAGGGGGAATGGAATGAAGCTGGAGGTGGGGAGATTCAGGCTGGACATGAGGAGGAAGTTCTTCCCCATGAGAGTGGTGAAGCCCTGGAACGGGTTGTCCAGGGAGGTGGTTGAGGCCCCATCCCTGGAGGTGTTTATGCCCAGGCTGGATGAGGCTCTGGCCAGCCTGATCTAGTGTGGGGTGTCCCTGGCCATGGCAGGGGGTTGGAACTAGATGATCCTTGTGGTCCCTTCCTGACTAATACTATGATACTATTTTTTTTTACTATAATACTATATGATACTATATTTATCTCTTTTAATGGAAAAATATCAGCTCTGCTTCATGAAAATGTAATATGCCTCATGTGAATGTTGAAGAGCAAATACAATTTGCTCCAGGCATGGCAAAAGCAGAATACTACTTGGTCCAGATGCTTCTAATCCATTTCTCCCCATATTAATCCAGTTTCCTTCATAGCAGAAACAAAAACCACTGCCTGCAGGAATCAAGGTTTCCCCTACTTACAGTTCTGTAATGGCATTTTAGTAAGCTGTATTGCTATTTCAAACTCAGCCCCATGAGTGCATTACTTTTAGCACGTGGAAAAGTGTTCCCACAAAAGTGTATGCACTTTTCCAACAGCACAATTGCCTGTTATGACAGGAAAAAGCCCACAGGTTTGATAAGATAGCCAGATCAACAGTAGGATGAATGTTAATATAGGGAAATCTGTCTGGGATTTCTCTTTTCCCAGCCCAGAGCTGCACAACAGTGCTAGCATAAGCCTGAGGTGTTGATTTGGCTTAAAACATTCTGTAGAAGGCACCTGACTTATGATCTGGTACTATCTATTTGTCTCAATTGCCTCTGAAGGGAGCTCAGTACAACTGGATCGAAGTCATAGAGCAATCATTTAGATGTACAAATGAAATTGCACTCTTTTCCCCAGTCTAAGATGGAACGGGAATTGCTGTCACTTTCTTAATAACAAATCTCACCAAAAGACTGTAAAGTCAAAACAAAGCCTTGAGGACTTTTAGAAATGCTACCAGTGGAGTTGTGTTTCCTGGTAAGGACTGCAATCATTTACTGTAAGGTAGAAAGACACTTCAGAGAAGTGTGGACAGACTGGGTCAATGGGCTGAGGCCAATGGTATGAGGTTCATCAAGGCCAAGTGCAGGGTCCTACCCTTTGGCCACAATAACCTCATGCAGTGCTAGGGAGGATGAGTGGCTGGAGAGTGGCCTGGGAGAGAGAGACCTGAGTATACTGGTTGACAGCCAGCTGAACATGAGCCAGCAGTGTACCCAGGTGGCATGGAAGGCTAATGGCACCTTGGCCTGTGTCAGGAATAGTGTGGCCAGCAGGACTAGGGGTGTAATTCTGCCCCTGTACTCAGCACTGGTGAGGTCTCACCTCGAGTACTGTGTGCAGTTCTGGGTCCCTCACTTCAGGAAGGATATTGAGGTGCTGGAGTGAGTCCAGAGGAGAGTAATGAGACTGGTGAGGGGGCTGGAGGGAAAGTCTTATGAGGAGAGGCTGAGAGAGTTGGGACTGTACAGCCTGCAGAAGAGGAGACTCAGCGGGGACCTTTCCACACTCTACAACTACCTGGGGGTTGGGCTCTTTTTCCAGGCAACTTGTGATAAGACAAGAGGGCATGGCCTGAAGCTGCACCAGAGGAGGTTTAGGCTGGATGTTAGGAAGCAATTCCTCACAGAAAGGGTGATTAGATGATGGAATGGACTGCCCAGGGAGGTGGTGGAATCACCATCACTGGAGGTGTTTAAGAAGAGACTGGATGGGGCTCTTAGTGACATGGTCTAGTCAATGTGGTGGTGTTAGATCATAGTCTGGACTTGATGATCTCAGAGGTCTATTCCAGGCTCAATAATTCTGTGATTCTGTGATACTTCATACAGTTAGAGTGAAATAAGAAAAAAAACATAACTCCACAAAGGTACCTGAATACTCATTTACATAGTTACCACCAATCCCCTAAGACAACAAAAATTGCTTTCAAAGAAGATTTTGATTCCTCTTCTTAATAAAAACAGCAGGAAAGATCCTGTGGCAACCAAAAGTACCTACAACAGTATGCCCAATGGCCATGAAATCTATGACTGATGATTAGCCCTCTCGTGTTTCAAGAGAGGACAGGATTGTCTCACCGGGTCTTCAAGGGTTAAACATGGAGAGCAGAGCTCCAAGCACTACCAGGCTGATAGGAGGAGACATGTTAGCCTTGATGGGTCGTATACCATGGGAGCACGTTGCAGCAGTGTAGGTGAAAGAACACAGATACCCGATTACAAACGGTCATTATGAACTGAAAGTGCAAGAATTTCCACATATCATAGATTGTGGTAACAGAGTCCCTGATCTCTTAATTTTCCTCTGATGCTTGCTAAAACCTTGATAAGATATAGGTATTAGTGTGATGCATTTTCTGTAGCCAATCCTAAGTTTACAACTGTTCCTCAAACGAGTTTAATAACCAATAACAAGCTGCTGCTTTGTTATAGAATAGAATAGAATAAATAACATAGAATAGAATAGAATAGAATAGAATAGAATAGAATAGAATAGAATAGAATAGAATAGAATAGAATAGAATAGAATCTTCTCCTGAACACCTCCAATGATGGTGACTCCACCACCTCCCTGGGCAGCCCATTACAACAGGCAATCACACTCTCTGCATAGAATTTCTTCCTAATATCCAGCCCAAACCTCCCCTGGCGCAGCCTGAGACTGTGTCCTCTTATTCTGGTGCTGGTTGCCTGGGAGAAGAGACCAACACCCACCTGGCTACAACCTCCCTCCAGGTAGTTGTAGAGAGCAATAAGGTCTCGCCTGAGCCTCCTCTTCTCCAGGCTAAGCAACCCCAGCTCCCTCAGCCTCTCCTCATAGGACTTGTGTTCCAAACCCCTCACCAACTTTGTTGCCCTTCTCTGGACACCTTCCAGCAAGTCAACATCCTTCCTAAACTGAGGGGCCCAGAACTGTACTCAGGACTCAAGGTGTGGCCTAACCAGTGCAGTGTACAGGGGGAGAATGACCTCCCTGCTCCTGCTGGCCACACTGTTTGTGATACAGGCCAGGATGACATTGGCCTTCTTGGCTGCCTGGGCACACTGCTGCCTCATGTTCAGCCTGCCATCGACCAGTACCCCCAGGTCCCTCTCTACCTGGCCACTCTCCAGCCACTCTGACCCCAGCCTGTAGCACTGCATGGGGTTGCTGTGGCCAATGTGCAGAACCCAGCACTTGGATGTGTTCAATCTCATGCCATTGGATTCTGCCCCTAAGATTTTGTATAATAAACAGACACTTGACCTGAATCATGTTGTGTCCCATCTCTTAATCATGGCAAGGTCTAAGCCCACATAAGACACATCTGCAGAGGCATTACTCATGACACAGCATGAACAGATACAGCACACAGGAATAGCCCATTCCATTCCTTCTTCCTGCACAGTGTCCTAGACTAAACTCAAATGAAACCACCTTGGGATTCTAACTGCTGATGCAGACAGCCTCATGAAACTCACTTGCCTTAATGAGGGGCCCTGATGTGAGCATTACATGTGGTGGTTGTGTGCAATGAGTTATTTAACAGGAAATGCTCGAGCACACTGAGAATTTATTTGTTCTGAAAGCAATGCAAAAGAGCATGTCAGTCAAATACAGCCCTGGAGAGCAGGGGAAAACTGCCATTCCACACCCTCACACCTTTCATTCTTCTGCACCATGAATGTCTTCTCTATCAAAAGCCTGACCTGCCCGGCACACCTGAAGACTTGAGTGCCTTGAGATCTCTGTCATCAGTGTTTGATCCCGGGGTTTAAACCAGAAAGCTTGCCACGTTTGGTGACAGGTGAAACTGACTTATGTTGAAGTATGGTCAATTTATCAAGTTGTTGGAATGGTAAGATTGTCACTTGCTATTATCAATGACATACAGTTTAGAGCAAAAGCTGGCCATCAAGTTAACTGCAGGCAACTTCGCTGGAATGCCAGTTGCAATTCAAACAAACCCCACCACCCTGCTAATTGAGGTACCAAAATGGAAGTGGCTGAAAGCACAGAAACAATCATAAAGCTCAGGAAGTTCAGGAAGAGAAGGCAAAGGAAACTGACAAGCTAGGTTTAGACATTATTTACTGTCTCTCTCTATTGCACTTTGCTCAGAAAACAGGAGTTACAACAGAGGATATCAGTGCTAGATAAGGTGGTACATTCCCTGTGCATATCTGCATGTCTCTGTGATATCACAGATGTCAATGAACTTGCTCCAGCACATGGCAGCAAAGAATTAGGCTAAGCAATTTCATAGAATCATAGAATCAACAAAACAATCCCAGCTCCCTCAGCCTCTCCTCACAGGGTTTGTGCTCAAGGCATCTCCCCAGCCTCATTGCCCTTCTCTGGACATGGTCAAGAGTCTCAATGTCCTTCTTAAATTGAGGGGCCCAGAACTGCTCTAAGTAGGTCACAGTATCACAGTATCACCAAGGTTGGAAGAGACCTGATCATCCAGTCCAACCTGTCAAAAACTGGACACAGGACTCAAGGGGTGCCCTAACCAGTGCTGAGTACAGGGACAAAGTGACCTCCCTGCTCCTGCTGACCACACTATTCTTGATGCAGGCCAGGATGCCATTTGGTCTTCTTGGCCACCTGGGCACACTGCTGCCTCATGTTCAGCCAGCTGTCAATCACTACCCCCAGGTCCCTTTCTGTTTGGAAGCTCTCCAGCCACTCCAGCTCCAGCCTGTAGCTCTGCATGGGGTTGTTGTGACCAAAGTGCAGCACCCGGCACTTGGACTTGTTGAATGTCATCCTGTTGGGCTCTGCCCACCTGTCCAGCCAGTCAAGGTCAAGGTCCCTCTGCAGAGCTCTCCCACCCTGTAACAGATCAAGACCTGCTCCCAACTTGGTGTCATCTGCAAATTTCATCGGAGTTGTGGGTTGATGCATTTAGAAGACTCACAATTTTGAAACTTTTATAACAAAAGGAGCATCATTTTCATCAGCTTTCTTCAGTTACCAAATAAATAATGAACTTTGCAAACAGGTACCTGTGCACAATCAACAGGGGTTCCTTTGGGTTCATTCTGGGACCTGATTTATCTGAGGGAAATAAATTGCTCTGAATACTTCATCTGTAAAGGATTCAAGTCAGAGGAAATGAGCCCAAAATATCCCTGGTGGTTTGAAATGTATGTTAACCAGATAATTCAGTTGTCAAAGAGCACAGTTGCCTTACTGTTAGGTAATTCCAGTCCAAGTTGATAGTGACAGGTTTTGAAGCACAGGATGCCTATTGGCCCCTGGGGAAAAAGCAGCATGCTTTCAAAAACAGCAAGAGTCTGCTCTGCTTTGACAGAGATAATAGATTGCTCCCTTTAAAAAAAGGCTAATGAAGTTTATCCATGTATGTTTTAAGGTGCTTTCAATTCCTTGACTAGAAAGACGAAGCTTTGTTATTGCTCAGATGAATGCAGGTGGGTGAGAGCAGAGGACGAGCTAGTTAAGTAGAGAATGTTTCCTAGATGAGGAGGCAAAAAAGAGCAACCCTCCCTCATGAAGGTCACAAAATAGGCCATTCAGCTGGGGCCTTGTAGTGGATGATGCTTATGGCCAGGATTGTGCCCCTGAATATTTCTAGGACATGCTTTTCTGTGTGTTAGCCTTCCTTTGTTCCCCCTCTTTTCTGAAGGCTCCACTGAGTCCAGGTAAACTGCCTGCCTGGGCGTGGTCTCACCCCTGTGGTACACAAGGGTCAGGCTATATGTTTGTTTTCCTGTGTATAGCATAAGCTTACACCATATTTGGTAGAGGCCAGTTCATTGGTTAATCTTTGTGTTAGCAACAGATGCTCATTGGACCAGTATTCATTGGGGCAAATGGTAAATAGGGGTCGTTTGGTAAACGAGCCCCCTCCTCCTCACATTGGTGTTGAGCCTGTATCTGTGTGCGCACCAGCGCTGTTGTGGTTCACCTTGCCCGGGACTAAAGCCAGCACTCCAAGAGGCTTCGTAGTACTTTGCCACCTGCACCCAACTGCTTGCAGTGCCGTGGACAGTACCCCGTGTGAACCATCGTTGGCGAACTGCCACAGTGCCTCCCCCCCCACCCCGAGCGGGGAACCTCCGTATTCTGGAAGAGGCAGCAGCCACGCGACGCAGCCACGCGGTCGGCGCCATTTCCTGTATCCTCATTACGGCACATCCGTGCCGCGTTCTGCGGACTATAAATATTACCAAGGGAAGACTTCACGAGGCTCTTAGCTTGTGAGTAAGCCAGACCCTTCTTCATAGAGTTTCAGTTGGGGTAGCCTGGAAATCGCTCCAGGTGGAGGACCGCCGGTCACCGACCAACCCCCTCCCCCGCCGCTTTCCGGATCAGTTTGATTCTAAGTTCTGCAAATTATTTTGGTTTAAGTGCCCATGCCTAGACATTTTGTAAAGATAGTCCCACTAACCGAATATTGATACCTGGGAAGGGGGACTGTACATACCCCGTTGCAGAGTTTATATATATATATAGAAATAAACTTAATTTTTTTGTAGTGATACCTCTGCCGCTCATTTCTGAGGGCATATTCATAACAGGCCTCATCATAGAAAGCTTGGAACTGGCTGGAGGGCCGTTCCCAGAGAGTGGTGGTGAATTGTGCCATATCCATCTGCCAGATAGGCACTAATGGTGTCCCCCATGGATCAGTGCTGGGCCCCATCCTGTTCAATATCTTTATCGATGATCTGGATGAGGGGATTGAGTCCATCATCAATAAATTTGTAGATGACACCAAGTTGGGAGCAGGTGTTGATCTGTTAGAGGGTGGGAGAGCTCTGCAGAGGGACCTTGACTGGCTGGACAGGTGGGCAGAGTCCAACATGATGTCATTCAACAAGTCTAAGTGCTGGGTGCTGCACTTTGTACACAACAACCCCATGCAGTGCTACAGGCTGGGGTTAGAGTGGCTGGAGAGCAGCCAGGCAGAAAGGGACCTTGGGATACTGGTTGACAGTTGGCTGAACATGAGCCAGCAGTGTCCCCAGGCAGCCAAGAGGGCCAACCGCATCCTGGCCTGCATTAGGAATAGTATGGCCAGCAGGAGCAGGGAGGTCATTGTGCCCCTGTACTCTGCTTTGGTTAGGCCGCACCTTGAGTACTGTGTCCAGTTCTGGGCCCCTCAGTTTAGGAAGGACATTGAGACACTTGAACGTGTCCAGAGAAGGGCAACAAGGCTGGTGAGAGGCCTTGAGCACAAGCCCTATGAGGAGAGGCTGAGGGAGCTGGGGCTGTTTAGCCTGGAGAAGAGGAGGCTCAGGGGCGACCTCATTGCTCTCTACAACTACCTGAAGGGTGGTTGTAGCCAGGAAGGGGTTGGCCTCTTCTCCCTAGCAACCAGCACCAGAACAAGGGGACACAGTCTCAAGCTGCACCAGGGGAAGTTTAGGCTGGAGGTGAGGAGAAAGTTCTTCACCGACAGAGTGATTCGTCATTGGAATGGGCTGCCCGGGGAGGTGGTTGAGTCTCCATCCCTGGAGGCGTTCAGGAGGGGACTGGATGTGGCACTTGGTGCCATGGTCTAGTTGTGAGGTTGTGGTTACAGGTTGGACTCGATGATCTTCAAGGTCTCTTCCAACCTTGGTAATTCTCTTCTATTCTATTCTATTCTATTCAATGGCATCCTGGCCTGCATCAAGAATAGTGTGGTCAGCAGGAGCAGGGAGGTCACTTTGTCCCTGTACTCAGCACTGGTTAGGGCACCCCTTGAGTCCTGTGTTCAGTTCTGGGGCCCTCAATTTAAGAAGGACATTGAGACACTTGGACATGTCCAGAGAAGAGCAACGAGTCTGGGGAGAGGCCTTGAGCACAGCCCTGTGAGGAGAGGCTGAGGGAGCTGGGGTTGCTTAGCCTGCAGAAGAGGAGGCTCAGGGGAGACTTTATTGCTGTCTACAACTACCTGAAGGGAGGTTGTAGCCAGGAGGGGGTTGGTCTCTTCTCCCAGGCAACCAGCACCAGAACAAGAGGACACAGTCTCAAACTGCGCCAGGGGAAGTTTAGTCTGGAGGTGAGGAAAAAGTTCTTCACAGAGAGAGTTGTTAGCCATTGAAATGCATTGCCCAGGGAGGTGGTGGAGTCACCATCCCTGGAGGTGTTCAAAAAGGAATTGGATGTGGCACTTGGTGCCATGGTTTAGTAGTCATGAGGTGTTGGGTGACAGGTTGGACCTGATGATCTTTGAGGTCTTTTCCAACCTTTTTGATTCTATGATGCTATGATAATGCTGCATTTTTAGGGCTGCATAACTTATCTTTCCTTTTACGCACCGAAGATGGAATGTTTCTGAATTATACACATAATTTCCCAGGAAGAGAGAGGAGCAAGGCAACCCCGAGACAGGTGTTAGACACATTGTTTAATGCAGCTTTACTACAATGCTAGATTTTGATGGGCAGGGAAATGCAGTGTGGCACAGAGAAAGGGGATATTTAAAATTCTTGAACATAGCCCTCTGAAAATGTAACTGCACCAAACAAGGGTGGTCACACTTTTCAACACATTATTTCTGCATTCAAAATTAAGTCCAAATGTACTGTTTTATTTTGTTCTTCCCCTGCTTCAATATTTTCCAAGGGCAATTTCATAGGAAATAAAACAGTAAGTTGCTGGTATGTATGTTTGTATTTCTCTGGCTTTCATTGAGTAAATTATGTTGGAGAAAGCAGTAGGATTCTCTCTCTCTACTTCCTTTTAAGCCGTCATTTTAACAGCAAACCTATGCCTAGAGGACTGTTTGTCAAATATTTCCTTTTCCTCTCTCACTCCTCTTGCTACCTGTCAACCCCTGGCCTCTTGGTATTCTCAACTTTCATTTTTGTTTAACATATGCATCAGCTTGTAAAGACCATTATCATGCTGCTGGACTCTAATCAGAAGAGACACTGTCAAGTTGAGAAGAAAAAGCATCAGTTCCATCAAATGTATCATAGTATCAGTCAGGGTAGGAAGGGACCACAAGGATCATCGAGTTCCAACCCCCCTGCCATGGGCAGGGACACCTCACACTAGATCAGGCTGGCCAGAACCTCATCCAGCCTGGGCTTAAACACCTCCAGGGACGGGGCCCCAACCACCTCCCTGGACAACCCATTCCAGGGCTTCACCACTCTCATGGGGAAGAACTTGCTCCTCATGTCCAGCCTGAATCTCCCTACCTCCAGCTTCATTCCATTCCCCCTAGTCCTATCACTACCTGAGAGCCTGAGAAGTCCCTCCCCAGCCTTCCTGTAGGCCCCCTTCAGATCCTGGAAGGCCACAATGAGGTCACCTCGGAGCCTTCTCTTCTCCAGACTGAACAGCCCCAACTCCTTTATTCTGTCCTCATAGGAGAGGTGCTCCAGCCCTCTGATCATCCTTGTGGCTCTTTTCTGGACACCTTCCAGCACCTCCATGTGAGAATCACAGCCTGGTTTCCTGCAAAAGCATCAGGCTTTTCCTGTACTGATGCTTCCTCGCTTTCCTTGCCCAGCTAGTGCATAAGAGCAAGAAAACAGCTTGGCAAAATGGATCAGTCTGAACCCAAGCAAACAAACAAGCAAACAAACAAACAAATAAAAATTGCTCATCATCATCTCTTTGATGTAGCTGAAAGATCTGACATTTGACCTTTGCGTTACTTTTTTGTTTTGTTTCACACATTGCTGCATCCTGTTAATTACAAATGCCACCCAGATTCATTGCAATGTGTGTCATCCCTAGCCCCAGGTGTCCTGTAGGTGCTAATCTGTAGAAGAAATCCTAGTGAAACATGACAAGGAAGACAGGACAAGTTGGGATTCATTGGGCCCCTGTACTCAGCACTGGTCAGCCCACACCTTGAGTACTGTGTCCAGTTCTGGGCTCCTCAATTTAATAAGGACATTGAGACACTTGAACGTGTCCAGAGAAGGGCAATGAGGCTGGGGAGAGGCCTCAAGCACAAGCCCTATGAGGAGAGGCTGAGGGAGGTGGGGTTATTTAGCCTGGAAAAGAGGAGGCTCAGGGGAGACCTCATTGCTCTCCACAACTACCTGAAGGGAGGCTGTAGCCAAGAGGGGGGTTGGTCTCTACCCCCAGGCAGCCATCACCAGAACAAGAGGACACAGTCTCAAGCTGTGCCAGGGGAAGTTTAAGCTGGAGGTGAAGAGAATGTTCTTCACAGAGAGAGTTGTTAGCCATTGGAATGTGCTGCCCAGGGAGGTGGTGGAGTCACCATCCTTGGAGGTGTTCAAGAGGGGATTGGACGTGGCACTTGGTGCCATGGTTTAGTCATGAGGTCTGTGGTGACAGGTTGGACTTGATGATCTTTGAGGTCTTTTCCAACCTTATTGATTCTATGATTCTATGATTCTAGTATGTCATCACTTCCCATAAAAACCTAAGGCTCAGATCTGGTTAGTAATTAAAGTTGCAAGTGTTTGTGGTTAAACTGTCATGGAAATATTTCTGGTAATCTTTAGTTCTGCTATGAATATACTGGTGATTCTGTGATTTGTGCTAAAGGTAGAGAATTCAGAGTGCACTGGGACTGGGGGTCAGGAGCTTGCAGGAGCCTGTTTTGAGGACAAAGGGGGAGCTGCATATTTCACAGACTTAAAGAGAGACAGTGTGTTTGGCTAATTGGGGCCACCAAGGCTAAGGAGAAGAACTGAGAATTTGTTTTCTTCAGATAAGAAGCCTGGATGACTGAGCATGCATGAAAGTGGATGCTTTGACCCTTACCACACAGAATGTAGGGAGAAGGGATTTGATCACCTATTCTAAGACTCATTATCACATGCCTGCCTTCTATTTAGCGTAAGTTTGTTTATGTAGATGATGTGACTATATACGATGAAGAAAGCTATTGTAAAGGTGCTGTGGGGGTGGAGTTTTGTCCCCTCTCAAGCCCAGCATGCTGCTTTGCTTGCCTTTTATTGCTTTTATTGCCTTTTATTACCTTTTTAAGATCTTTTAGTGCCAATAAAACTGTTACCAAAAACTTTAACCTGGAGTCATCTATAACAAGTTCTTAAGTCATCCTTCTCCTTGAACTGTTTTGATCCTTTTACCTTTTATTTCTGAGAGGAGAATCTATACTGGACTTTGATGACGACCTCATAGCATCATCTTTGCAGACTGCCAGGGTCCCCATCTTTGGGACTAAAAGGCAGAATTCCTTCCCTTTGCCTGAGCATAACTCACAGCTAACAAAAGCCAAAGATTAACTATCCATTTCAGAGGCTTTCTTCCTGTCACTAGCCTTCAGATAGTATTGAGAACTCATCTGTTTGAGGCTGCTGGAGATGCAGACCTTGTTCTGTGGCTCCATATTGGCAAAGTAAGGAATTGTTTTTCCAGCCTGCCTAATTGTGCAGAATTACTATAGACTCTGTATTTTGCTCACACTTGTCAATGCAGCTGTCTTATGCTTTCTAGCAAAAGGAGAAAACTTCTAAGTTTTTACAGCACTTGGGCTCTTACTCTCAAAGAAAAGCAAAAACCACTGACTCTTTCTTATCCACGAATCCACATACAATACATCAGTGAAGTTAAATGTACTTTTCCAAAGGAAAATGTTTCTGTATCAGATGAGTATGGTAACTGAAACACAGACTGCTAGAAAGATCAACAACAGCAACACAAATGTTTCCTTTCATTATGAGAAAACCCAGTGATCTCCACAGTTGGTCTGAGCATGAAGCTTGGGTGGAGAGAAGGTCATTCTTGTACAGAGAGTGGTTTTGGTAGAACAACAGAAACCAACAGGAAGCACACTTGATAGCACATTAATTCTATAAGCAGAGAAGAACTGCAAATTTTGGAGGAATCCTCGTTTCTTTCAAGAATCTCCATCTCAAATTATAGAGGATGCACAGGCAACATTCAGATACTTGATTTTGTAGCACAAAGAGTATTGATTGTTGAGTTTTCCTGGGAAATGTAGCTGCAAATGCAGAAGAAAGGACAACGACAGATGCTTTAAAACATGCCGTTCAGCTCCCAGTTGCCATGCTCCTGAAGCTAGTGAGGGAGTGCTAAGAGCTAATCCAGATATGGGTCAAGAATGACACCCAGTGGGTGGGCCACGTGGTAGTCTGGTAGTCCCAGAGGTTTACTGTTGCAGCCCAGAAAGCCAATCAGATCCTGGGCTGCATCAAGATAAGTGTGGCCAGCAGGTCAAGGGAGGTGATTCTCCCCCTCTACTCAGCTCTGGTGAGACCCCACTTGGAGTACTGCTTCCCGTTCTGGAGCCCCTATTACAGGAGGGATCTGGACGTACTGGAAGGTGTCCAGAGAAGGGCCACAAGGATGATCAGAGGGCTGGAGCACCTCTCCTATGAGGACAGAATGAAGGAGTTGGGGCTGTTCAGTCTGGAGAAGAGAATGCTCTGAGGTGACCTCATTGTGACCTTCCAGGATCTGAAGGGGGCCTACAGGAAGGCTGGGGAGGGACTTCTCAGGCTCTCAGGTAGTGATAGGACTAGGGGGAATGGAATGAAGCTGGAGGTGGGGAGATTCAGGCTGGACATGAGGAGGAAGTTCTTCCCCATGAGAGTGGTGAAGCCCTGGAATGGGTTGTCCAGGGAGGTGGTTGGGGCCCCGTCCCTGGAGGTGTTTAAGCCCAGGCTGGATGAGGTTCTGGCCAGCCTGATCTAGTGTGGGATCTCCCTGCCCATGGCAGGGGTTGGAACTAGATGATCCTTGTGGTCCCTTCCAACCCTGACTGATACTATTATACTATGATACTTCCTGGTAATGAACCATGTTAAGATATTAAACTGTGTCCTAGACTGTAAGATTGTAGCATCTTTCCTCCACTGCCCCTCCAAAATTTCAATGCCCAGTTAGGCATTCCAGGGAGTTTTCCTCTTCTTTTCTTCCCCCTCTCCCTCCTCCCTGTTGATTTTTATATATATAGTATGGACAGCTTCCCATGAAAACTGAAAACTGCGGGGAGCTGGATTAGTTTATTAGTCATATGAAGAAACTGACCTATTCAAAGATGATTTTCTAAGCATAATATAACAGGCTAAATGCTAATGTTCCTTTGATAGAATGATCAAAGAGTTTTCCATCACAGAATCAAAAAGGTTGCAAAAGACCTCAAAGACCATCAAGTCCAACCTGTCACCCAACACCCCATGAATACTAGACCATGGCATCTAGAGCCACGTCCAATCCCCTCTTGAACACCTCCAGGGATGATGACTCCACCACCTCCCTGGGCAGCACATTCCAATGGCTAACAACTCTCTCAGTGAAGAACATTCTCCTCACCTGCAGCCTAAACTTCCCCTGGTGCAGTTTGAGACTGTGTCCTCTTGTTCTGGTGCTGGTTGCCTGGGAGAAGAGACCAATCCCCTCCTGGCTACAACCTCCCTTCAGGTAGTTGTAGACAGCAATAATGTCTCCCCTCAGCCTCCTCTTCTCCCGGCTAAATAACCCCAGCTCCCTCAGCCTCTCCTCATAGGGCTTGTGCTTGAGGCCTCTCCCCAGACTTGTTGCCCTTCTCAGGACACATTCAAGAGTCTCAATGGCCTTCCTAAATTGAGGGGCCCAGAACTGGACACAGGACTCAAGGTGTGGGCTAACCAGCATCACACATGCAAAGCAAAGCAAAGCAAAACAAACAAAACAATCAATCAATCAAACAAACAAACCCAACCACAAACAAAACACAAACAACAAAAAAAAACCCAGTCATGAATCTGCTCTGATTCACCAGTGAGCTACCATGTTCACACCTCTACCATGCCCCACTGCCCAAAGGAAAGACAGCTGTAAAATAGTCCCACTTTGCAATGGGGCAAGGTCAAGGGACTGGCATTAGATGGAAGTGCACAGCAACAGGGAAAAGAATGAAAAGAAAGGATGTGTGGAAGTCAGGAGAAGTAATTTCTGAGGATGAGTCCAGATTAGGAGAAAGGGTCATCATGTGAGCAAAGCAGAGGAGATACAGGAGAGGAAGCAGGGATTTCTGGAGGCAGCTTTGTACAGCAAATCATTCTAAATTGCCTGAACTGCTTTTAACAGAGTGAGCCTGGCCTCTGGAAACCCCTGGCTTCAACTCTCACATCAACAACTTCCTTACTTCTCCTTTAAGCAAGCTTTCCTTTTACCTGATGCTTCATTGGAAAGAGAAAGAGTGCAAACCAGAATCCTTAGCCTTTCTTCTTTAAGTTATCACAGTATGTTACAAAAAGATCCCTTCAGAGAGCAGGACACACTTCTAGCCCTTTGGGGTTTGGTACAATGCCCCTTTTACCGACACTGCACTTTTAATCTGAATAAACATGCCATGCCCTGTGTTATGGCAGGACATGTGAACTTCCCAGTGCCAAGAAAGGCCTAAAGTAATACAAATTTATGCTTTCCTACACACATGGAGAAGGATTTGCAGCAGCAGCAGTAGAAATTATTTCTTCCTGTATTACCACGACTCATAACTCAAGGTGCTACAGTAGCAAACGGGGTGAAAATCAGTGCAAATTGATGTCACTCCCAGATTGTTTGTCCTTACCTCTCAGATAGCCCCTTCTCTGAGCAAACAATGCTTTTTTCATGCTAGTATCTATATCTGTTTGGATATGTGTCCTGCATCATTAATATCAGGAACCTGCAAAGGAAATTAACTGTAGAATTTGCTTCTGAATTCAGTGTTAATCCCCTGTGAACTCACACCTCCTGACCTTGTTAACCTCAGCTTTGAGCATCTAAAATAAAATCCTGCCTGGCAGCCCATTTCACCTTGGTGGTTAATCCAGATCTCCCAGGTCAAAGTCTCAGATTTAGCTGAGGCCGTTCTGCAGCACATCAGAAATACCCTGCCCAGATAAAGAACTTTGGAAACCCGCTAAAAAAGGGTCAGAGGCAGAGGTTATAGCAACATATTTTATCAGACTCTTCTCCAGATGCCTCTAAGCAAAGATCTGCTGCACACAGCACACAGCAACACTCTGCTCCAGCCAGCCAGGCCCAGCAGGACACTTATTCATTACAAGTTGTAAGGAGTGGTCCAAAGAGGCTCATTTATCTCATCATTGTCATCAGGAACCAGGACCCCCTTGCCCCAAGGACAAGGACTGAAATTTGGGCTAACATCTTAGCATGAGTCCTGCAGCGGCTTACTCCATGGAAATACTAGGCAGTAACACATCACACCTCTTCCAATGGGCAGATCATAACAGAGGGGTAGGACAATGCCCAGGTTGGTGAATAAATTGCAGAAAGGAGTGTTTTCAAGCATGAAGCACAAGCCACTACTCCTAAGAACATCCTATGAGGGATGAACAACCTGACTGAGGAAACAGATTCCTTCTAAGAAACGAATGCAGAGGGACCTAACCAGTGTTTTGGGCATAGGATTGGTGGTTCTAAACAGCACTGATGAACAAATTGTCTGCTACAACCAGTGATTTGGCTATATCACAACAGCCTCTGCAATCTTCCTTATTGGCTTTGGGATCTAACCAGTGGCTGCTATCAAATGTGTTACCAAAATGAGAAAAGGTAGATGTAAAGGGTCATCACCATCCCTCGAGGTGTTCAAGAGGGGATTGGACATGGCACTTGGTGCCATGGTTTAGTAGTCATGAAGTGTTGGGTGACAGGTCGGACTTGATGATCCTTGAGGTCTTTTCCAACCTTATTGATTCTATGATTCTATGATTCTGTGAATTGATTGTAGATGCACTTGGTGTGATCCGAATTAACATTTCTCTGGCTCTCAGTTGTATCCAGGCCCAACTGTGGATGCAATCAGTAGCTGCCTCAATCATCAGAGAAGGTCAAGAAGACACTTTCCCCACTGAAATTCAGAAAATAGTTTGGGACAGTGCCACTGACTTCAAAAGGCAACTCCAATCCTGGTGGACCTTGGTAAATTTAACTTATGACCCTGACACCAACACAGCTGCAACTTTCTTGTTAACCATTTAGAATGCTACAATATACTCAATTCACCCTGTCATTGCATCAGGATTATATTACCATGGAGCTGTACTCTCTTTTCTGAGCACAGAGTGTGGGCCCAAAAGGTGGATGAGAAATGGCAATCTGGATTTAGAAACTTGTATTGTACGAGAACAACAAGGTTTCATCTGTGATAGTGATGCAATCAGAGCTCAGGACATTTGTCTGGACACTGAACAGAATATCTGTCATTTTGAGGTTTGTCCTGATGAAAACCCCAAAACAGTGCTAGTGTGTATTGGCAAAGGCTCTGTGTGTTTTAGAACTGCTTGTGATTTTGTATCTGTAGACAATGTGGTTGTAAATACTAAGAATCATTCAAACTTTTGTGCTTGCAATTTTACTGAGATTACGGGATGTGACTTCTCTTATTTAGCCCCAGTCATGTCCCACCAACTCCTGCAGTCTAATTACACAGTGACTCATGAACTTTTGCCAGTAACCATTGGGATGAATCTCACTTTAGTAAGGCAGTTGATACAACACCAACATTTGATCAGGATTCTGGAAACAGTCAGAGACAATGGACAGAAAACCTTGTTCATCACAATGTAGAAGAAATACATTGTGCTTTGTACAGGATTTATAGGATAGAATAGAGTAGAGAATAAAAGAAAAGGAAAGAAAAGAAAAGGAAAGAGAAAAGAAAAGGAAAGAAAAGGAAAGAAAAGGAAAGAAAAGGAAAGAAAAGGAAAGAAAAGGAAAGAAAAGGAAAGAAAAGGAAAGAAAAGAAAAGAAAAGAAAAGAAAAGAAAAGAAAAGAAAAGAAAAGAAAAGAAAAGAAAAAAAGAAAAGAAAAGAAAAGAAAAAGAAAAGAAAAGAAAAGAAAAGAAAAGAAAAGAAAAGAAAAGAAAAGAAAAAAAAGAAAAGAAAAGAAAAAGAAAAGAAAAGAAAAAAAAAAAGAAAAGAAAAGAAAAGAAAAGAAAAGAAAAGAAAAGAAAAGAAAAGAAAAGAAAAGAAAAGAAAAGAAAAGAAAAGAAAAGAAAAGAAAAGAAAAGAAAAGAAAAGAAAAGAAAAGAAAAGAAAAGAAAAGAAAAGAAAAGAAAAGAAAAGAACAGGTTGGAAGAGACCTTCAAGATTGTGTCCAACCTATCATCCAACACCACCTAATCAACTAAACCATGCAACCCAGCACCCTTAAGTCTCCTCCTGAACACCTCCAATGATGGTGACTCCACCACCTCCTCCGGCAGCCCATTCCAGTGGGCAATCACTCTCTCTGTATAAAACTGCTTCCTAACCTCCAGCCTAAACCTCCGCTAGCGCAGCCTGAGACTGTGTCCTCTTGTTCTGGTGCTGGTTGCCTGGGAGGAGAGACCAACCTCTGCCTGTCTACAACCTCCCTTTAATGAAGAACATAGGTGGTGAGACACACTTTTCAGATGGTCACCTACTGCTACAGGCATCCTGAACAAGTTGTGTCACCCCACTGTTGTTCTCTTGATACTGGTTTGGATCTCTTTTGGTTTGTCAGTGATATTGTACATCAGGAACTGGAGAATGATGAATCAGATTACATGTTTGACATCTGTGCTTGATGCATATAATCTGCTCAAAGTCCCATCTATTGCTGACATTCCCAAATGTATTGATACCAAGAATGATTGAATTGAAAAATGATTTAAGATGACAGAGAGGATTCTCTCTCTTTCGATGTGTGTTCAAAACTTACTGATTACTTTAATAAATTGCTGCAATAATCAGAATATTTTTTTGAATTTTGATTTGTAATAATACTGTACCCTTACCAGTGCTATTATCTCTCTTTTTCTTTTCCTCTCTCTTTTCTGTCTTATGCTACCATTATGCAATTCCAGTGACAACTCTGGGGCACAGGGTGGTGGAAGGAGTGGTCCAAAGAGGCTCATTTGTCCCATCACTGCCATCAGGAATCAGGACTCCCTTGCCCCAAGGAGAAGGACTGAAATTCAGGCTAACATATTAACATGAGTCCTGCAGCAGCCTACTCCATAATAACCTACTGATTAAGTGACTGAGCCTGTGCATTGGAATTCAGTTTCCATGGTTTTCCAGCTGCAGGTTCCATGGGAGAGACCTGGATAGTAACAATGGTCTGTACCTGCCAAGCATGATGGACGACCCTACTGTGTGCAGTTATCACTTCAGTACAGAGAAACGGAACTGCAGTCAAGAGAGACTGATGTCCTGGCTTTGCCAAGGGAATTATAGGATAGGATAGGATAGGATAGGATAGGATAGGATAGGATAGGATAGGATAGAATAGAATAGAATAGAATAGAATAGAATAGAATAGAATAGAATAGAATAGAATAGAATAGAATAGAATAGAATTAACCAGGTTGGCAAAGACCTCTGTGATCATCAATACCAACCTATCACCCAATACCATCTAATCAACTAAACCACGGCACCAAGCACCCCATCAAGTCTCCTTCTGAACACCTCCAGTGATGGTGACTCCACCACCTCCCCGGGCAGCACATTCCAATGGCCAGTCACTCTTTCTGTGAAGAACTTCTTCCTAACACCCAGCCTAAACCTCCCCTGGCACAGCTTGAGACTGTGTCCTCTTGCTCTGGTGCTGGTTGACTGGGAGAAGAGACCAACGCCCACCTGGCTACAACCTCCCTTCAGGTGGTTGTAGACAGCAATAAGGTCTGCCCTGAGACTCCTCTTCTCCAGGCTAAGCAACCCCAGCTCCCTCAGCCTCTCATCATAGGCCTTGTGCTGGAAGCCTCTCCCCAGCCTCGTTGCCCTTCTCTGGACACATTCAAGAGTCTCAATGTCCTTCTTAAATTGATGGGCCCAGAACTGGACACAGGACACAAGGTGTGGCCTAACCAGTGCTGAGTACAGGGCATGATGACTTCCTCCTCCTGCTGACCACACTATTCCTGGTGCAGGCCAGGATGCCATTTCCCTTCTTGGCCACCTGGGCACACTGCTGCCTCATGTTCAGCATACTATCAACATGAGAGCAGTGTGAACTTTAGTGAGCTCTGCTCATTATAATGTAATTATAATATGAAAACACACCTCCTGGCCTGACGCTACCCACCTCCTAGGCAGACCATACTTTGGGTGCACCAAATTGAGCATGCATGGTAGCCATACCAGTGGGGGGCACGAGAGGTGGAGAGATGCAGAGTTCAGACATCGCCAGGTGTGAAGTTGATTATAAAAGATGTCTCCTGAGCAACAGAGTGTGGAGAGTTTCCCCTGGGAGTTCTGTGTGTTTTCCACTGTGTGTGTGAGAGAGAAGTGTATTACCTGAAGAGTTATGAAGAAGTAACAGGAACACAACTTTGAAGGAAAGCTTTCCCTAGTTCACCTAGTTTCCCTAGTTCACCTAGTCCAACCTGTCACCACAGACCTCATGACCATGGCACCAAGTGTCACATCCAGTACCCTCTTGAACACCTCCAGGGATGGTGGCTCCACCATTCCAACGACAAATGACTCTCTCTGGGAAGAACTTTCTCCTCACATCCAGCCTAAACTTTCCCTGGTGCAGTTTGAGACTGTGTCCTCTTGTTCTGGTGCTGGATGCTAGAGAGAAGAGACCAACCCCTTCCTGGATACAACCACCTTTCAGGTAGTTGTAGAGAGCAATGAGGTCACCCCTGAGCCTCCTCTTCTCCAGGCTAAACAACCCCAGCTCCCTCAGCCTCTCCTCACAGGGCTTGTGCTCAAAGCCTCTCCCCAGCCTTGTTGCCCTTCTCTGGACATGTTCAAGTGTCTCAATGTCCTTCCTAAACTGAGGGGCCCAGAACTGGACACAGGACTCAAGGTGTGGCCTAACCAGTGTTGAGTCCAGGGGCACAATGACTTCCCTGCTCCTGCTGGCCATGCTATTCCTAATGCAGGCCAGGATGCCATTGGCCTTCTTGGCCACCTGAGCACACTGTTGGCTCATGTTTAGGCAGCTGTCAATCAACACCCCCAGGTCCCTCTCTGTTGGCAGTTCGTGCTGGTGAGATATCTGTTCCACAACCGAATATTTCAAACCAGTTAATAGGTTTTATTATTAGTTTCCATGTTTTTTTTTTAATTAATAAAATTATTAATAGTTTTATTAACCATTGAATATCAATAACCTCCTTACCATCATAACAGTTAGGAAATCCAGCTTATTCAACAATGCAGGAGTCCTCCTCAATGACATTTAAAGGAAGCAGACTTGCAATGGACAAAAAGAGAGAAAAAAGGCACTATTTTCCAATACAATAATCAGGAAAACCTATCTGCTTACTGTGCAGCCCTCAGTTCCACAGTGTTATTTCTCTCAATAAGGCAAAAAGCTTTGTAAATTTGGCAGGCATGGACACAAGATTAGCATCTGATGACTGTTATCCAGGAAAATGTCGCAAGAGAAAATATTACCATTCTCATGCTTCGGGGCACAAGACTGTCGATCTCTGGAGGTCAAGCAGAATTGCCTTTGTACTAGTACATTTACACAGCCCTACTGCAGTGGCTTTTTTTAAGAGGACAGGCCATATATTTTTGAAAATGTTCAATCTTGATAAAATGTCCAAGCAAACCATTACCATCCAACTAAAACTATTTCCTATTCTTTGAGCATTTGCCACAACCCCGTGCAGTGGCTGGAGAGCAGCCAGGCAGACAGGGACCTGGAGGTACTGATTGACAGCCAGCTGAACATGAGCCAGCACTGTGCCCAGGTGGCCAAGAAGGCCAAAGACATCCTGGCATACATGAAGAATAGTGTGGCCAGCAGGAGCAGGGAAGTCATTCTGCCCTGTACTCAGCACTGGTTAGGCCACATCTTGAGTCCTGTGTCCAATTCTGGCCCCCACAGATTAAGAACAAAATTGAGACTCTTGAACGTGTCCAGAGAAGGGCCACAAGGATGGTGAGAAGCCTTGAGCACAACCCTGTGAGGAGAGGCTGAGGGAGCTGGGGTTGTTTAGCCTGGAGAAGAGGAGGCGCAGGGGAGACCTTCTTGTTGTCTACAACTACCTGAAGGGAGGTTGTAGCCAGGAAGGGGTTGATCTCTCCTCCCAGGTGACCAGCAGCAGAACAAGAGGACACAGTCTCAAGCTGTGCCAGGGGAAGTTTAGGCTGGAGGGAAGGAGAAAGTTCTTCACAGAGAGAGTTGCTAACCATTGGAATGTGCTGCCCAGGGAGGTGGTGGAGTCACCATCCCTTGCGGTGTTCAAAAAGGGATTGGACATGGCACTTGGTGCCAAGGTTTCGTTAGTCATGAGGTGTTGGGTGACAGGTTGGACTTGATGATCTTTGTGGTCTTTTCCAACCTTATTGATTCTATGATTCTCTGATCTCTTTATAAATGCTTGCATTTCATCTTTTTAGAGGTTTTTGTAATGTTTCTGAGCATTGAAACAGAAATTGAAGATGTGCTTCTTATTTTCTGTGTTTTGTTTGATTAATGAGTGCTCACACAAAAAAGCTTTGAAAACAGGGTGACTAACACAGAGACTCCCTCAGATAGGCTTGGTTATTCTGTGTTTTCAAGGAGTGTGGCCCCCTGCCTTTAAAACCTTCCTACCTCAAAATCAATGGTATCCAGTTCTGGGCCCCTGAGTTTAGGAAAGATGTTGAGTTGCTGGAAGGTGTCCAGAGAAGGACAACAAAGCTCCTGAGGGATTTGGAGCACAGCCCTATGAAGAGAGGCTGAGGGAGCTGGGGTTGCTTAGCCTGCAGAAGAGAAGGCTCAGGGGAGATCTTATTGCTGTTTACAGCTCCCTGAAGGGAGGCTGTAGCCAGGTGGGGGTTGGTCTCCTCTCCCAGGCAGCCAGCACCAGAACAAGAGGACACAGTCTCAAGCTGCACCAGGGGAGATTTAGGGTGGATGTTAGGAATAATTTCTTTCCAGAGAGAGTTGTTAGCCATTGCAATGTGCTGCCCAGGGAGGTGGTGGAGTTACCATCACTGGAGGTGTTTAGGAAGAGCCTGGATGAGGTGCTTGGTGCCGTGGTTTAGTTGATTAGATGATGTTGGATGATAGGTTGGACTTGATAATCTCAAAGTTGTTTTCCAACCTGGTTAAGTCTATTCTGTTCTATTCTATTCTGTGCTATGCTATGCTATGCTATGCTATGCTATGCTATGCTATGCTATTCTATTCTATTCTATGCTATGCTATGCTATGCTATGCTATGCTATGCTATGCTATGCATATCTTTATAACTGGTAACATGATGTGCATACAGCCTCACATACCCAGACATTTTCTTGCTACATTCTGAACTTAGTGTCATCTGCATCACATATAGCTACATGATTACCTGGATACTAAGAGGCAAGTGGGAGCATATCTCAAAGGATGAGCTGCTTCTGGGGCTTGATATACTGGATTTTTAGAGGCAGAAGACACTGAAATTTTGCTGTGAAGCAAAATTCATACTTTTCTTGACCTCAGAATTGCCTTATGCCCACATTTCTGACAGCTACCAAATTTCTATGGATTGTTGGAACTACCAAAATGATTGGTAGTATCAAACTGGCTTGGTTTGTGGGTGCAGAAGTGTTTCATTTAATTATGTCAAGATACTTTATTTAGAACAATTTGAATTGAATCTAGCCAGGGAGGTTAAAGGGAGCACTAAGAATTTCTATAGGTATGTTAATGGCAAGAAGAAGACTAGGGAAGGTGTGGGCCCCCTCAGAAAGGAAACTGGTGAATTGGTCACAAGTGATGTGGAAAAGGCTGAGGTACTCAATCACTTCTTTACCTCAGTCTTCACTGCAAGGGCCTCCAGCCACACTCCTGGTGTCATGGCAGACGATGCCAGGGACGGGGATGAAGAACTGCCCATCAAAAGTGAAGCTCAGGTTCGTGATCACCTGAAGAACCTGAAAGTGTTCAAGTCCATGGAACCCAACGGGATACACCTACGGGTGCTGAGAGAACTGGCAGATGAGGTTGCCAAACCCCTCTCTATTATATTCCAGAAGTCATGGCAGACTGGGGAAGTCCCCACAGACTGGAAAAGGGGAAACATTACTCCCATTTTCAAAAAGGGCAAGAAGGAGGAACCGGGGAACTACAGGCCAGTCAGTCTCACCTCTGTGCCCGGAAAGATCATGGAGCAGATCCTCCTGGAGGCACTAATGACTCAGAAGAATAGTGAAGAGGTGATTTGGAATAGTCAGCATGGCTTTGCCAAGGGCAAATCCAGCCTGACAAACCTGGTGGCCTTCTATGAGCAGGTGACAGCATTAATAGATGAGGGGCGAGCAACTGATGTCGTTTACCTGGACTTGAGCAAAGCCTTCGACACTGTCCCGCACCACATCCTGGTCTCCAAGCTGGTGACACATGGGTTTGATGGATGGACCACTAGATGGATAAAGAATTGGCTTGATGGCCGCACCCAAAGAGTGGCTGTCAACGGGTCCATGTCCCAGTGGAGGCCAGTGACAAGCGGAGTCCCTCAGGGATCAGTCCTGGGACCTGTCTTGTTCAACATCTTTGTGGGTGACATGGACAGTGGCATCAAGTGCACCCTCAGCAAGTTTGCTGAGGACACCAAGCTGTGTGGTGCAGTGGACACGCTGGAGGGAAGGGATCCATCCAGAGGGACCTGGACAGGCTGGAGAGGTGGGCACAAGCCAACCTCATGAGCTTCAACAAGACCAAGTGCAGGGTCCTGCATCTGGGTGGAGGCAATCCCAGGCACAAATCCAGGCTGGGCAGGGACTGGCTGAAAGCAGCCCTGAGGAGAGAGACTTGGGGGTGCTGGTGGACGAGAAACTCAACATGAGCTCTCAATGTGCACTTGCAGGCCGGAAAGCCAATCAGATCCTGGGCTGCATGAGGAGAAGTGTGGCCAGCAGGTCAAGGGAGGTGCTTCTTTCCCTCTACTCAGCTCTGATGAGACCCCACCAGGAGTACTGCATCCAGTTCTGGAGCCCCTATTACAGGAGGGATGTGGACATGCTGGAGCGTGTCCAGAGAAGGGCCATGAGGATGATCAGAGGGCTGGAGCACCTCTCCTATGAGGACAGACTGAAGGAGTTGGGGCTATTCAGTCTGGAGAAGAGAAGGCTCCGAGGGGACCTCATTGTGGCCTTCCAGTATCTGAAGGGGGCCTACAGGAAGGCTGGGGAGGGACTTCTCAGGCTCTCAGGTAGTGATAGGACTAGGGGGAATGGAATGAAGCTGGAAATAGGGAGATTCAGGCTGGATGTGAGGAAGAAGTTCTTCCCCATGTGAGTGGTGAAGCCCTGGAATGGGTTATCCAGGGAGGTGGTTGGGGCCCCGTCCCTGGAGGTGTTTAAGCCCAGGCTGGCTGAGGCTCTGGCCAGCCTGATCTAGTGTAGGGTGTCCCTGCCCATGGCAGGGGTTGGAACTAGATGATCCTTGTGGTCCCTTCCAACCCTGACTGATTCTATGATTCTATGATTCTATGATTCTATGATTTTCTTGCTACTTTCTGAACTTAGTGTCATCTGCATCACATATAGCTACATGATTACCTGGATACTAAGAGGCAAGTGGGAGCATATCTCAAAGGATGAGCTGCTTCTGGGGCTTGATATACTGGATTTTTAGAGGCAGAAGACACTGAAATTTTGCTGTGAAGCAAAATTCATACTTTTCTTGACCTCAAAATTGCCTTATGCCCACATTTCTGACAGCTACCAAATTTCTATGGATTGTTGGAACTACCAAAATGATTGGTAGTATCAAACTGGCTTGGTTTGTGGGTGCAGAAGTGTTTCATTTAATTATGTCAATATACTTTATTTAGAACAGAATAACGTAGCATAGTGTGGAATGGAATGGAATGGAATGGAATGGAATGGAGTGGAGTGGAGTGGAATAGAATGGAATGGAATGGAATGGAATGGAATGGAATAGAATAGAATAGAATAGAATAGAATAGAATAGAATAGAATAGAATAGAATAGAATAGAATAGAATAGAATAGAATAGAATAGAATAGAATAGAATAGAATAGAATTAACCAGGTTGGAAGAGACCTTCGAGATCATTGAGTCCAACTAATCATCCAACACCATCTGATCAACTAAACCATGGCACCAAGCACCCCATCCAGTCTCTTCCTAAACACCTCCAGTGACGGTGACTCCACCACCTCCCTGGGCAGCACATTCCAATAGCCAATCACTCTTTCTATGAAGAACTTCTTCCTAACATCCAGCCGAAACCTCCCCTGGTGCATCTTGATACTGTGTCCTTTTGTTCTGGTGCTGGTTGCCCGAGACTAGAGGACACAGTCTCAAGTGTAAAATGTTTTTAGTGTAAAAACATTGTAATAGAATCTTCAATCTGCATTTCAAATATCATATAAATTCAATATTAAAAAAAAACTGATATGTGTATAACAAAAACCAATTAATCAAAACAGTGCAGTCAAAATGATCTGTCTGCACCTTAGCAAAACAAAACGTTTTGACATTGCCAAAATAAAACACGACAGCTGAAGTGATTTGTTTCACTCCTTTCCAATGAAAATTTCATCAGAACTGACACATTCTCCAGGAACATTTTGATGCTGATAAAACAACATGTCACAATGAAACACGGCTCTATTTACAATGGTTTTGTTGTCCTTAAGTTTAGGAAAAGGGAAATATGCATCTAAAAGGCTGGCTGCAATGATACAACAGATTTTGCAGCCATACATTTACAGGTTCCTGGAGGTACTAGCTGTCTCAGTCCAGAGAGGGAAAGAGACTCACTTCTTTTGAGTATTTCCATGTTACGAAATTAAAGGCACAAATGAGGCCAAAGTATCAACAGTGAGGCTGTTTATTACACCAATCAAGTGGATGGATCGGAAGGGGAGAAAGAGAGAATAGAGAGGGAGAGAGAGAAGAGGGAGAGAGAAGAGGAAAGGAATTATATTACCACACCCCTCACCCTCCAAGACAGTTTGAGTCTGTAGAGGAAGGGTGCTGCAGCTTTGGCTGTATTGTCCTCTGGGCAGCCTCTTCAGCTCCATGAGTTGCAGCAGGCGGAACTTAGGACACGGAGAGAGGGTTCCTCTTGTTCTTCTTCCAGGCTACACGGTGATGTCTCTGTCCTGGTATCCTTCTCGGCAGCATTGTCCAGGTCTTTTCCTCCTGTGTTTTCCTTCTCCTGTGTTTTCCTTCTCTCAAGCCAGTAGCTGCTCAGGTCTTTTATACAGTTTTTAGTCCTTAGGTTTGTGTCCAAGTATTGTCCCCCAGAAAATTGTCCGTAGGTAAGTGTCCAGGTATTGGTCCCCAGGAAATCTTCCTGTGTATTCCTTTGTGTTTGGACAGGGGGCTGGAGGAAGGGGGTGGCCTCCACCTCCTCCTTCTCCATTTACCTGTCCACACACCCATTACACATCAGGGGCCAGGTGGTGAATCCATTGTCTCACCATCCTCCCTTTCCAGGGTACCTGATGGGTGGAGATGATCTTGTCACTGGCAGTGGCCTCGGTCCATTGTTGTCAGGCCAGCTGCATTCCAGTGAACAATCTTTTATCCTTGCACCCTCCTGAGAGTCCTTCCAGTGGCTCTGCCCAATACACAACACTTATTGTCTGGGCAAGCAGCACAGGTGATTTTATCTTTGTTGAGTCACATCAGAAGAGACAAGATTTTAGTCTCTCACACTAGCCTTTAAACTATTTCTGGCCACTTACATCTTTAATTAATTGAAAAAAAAAATAAAATTCCTATATTGTCCTTTTTGGTGGAGTTGACTCTCAAAAGGTTTGCCATACCCCCCTTTTTTTTTCTACACTGAGAGCACAGGAATAGCTGCAAGCATTTCAGGACATCTCTTCTTGTCTTCTTTATTTAATGATTAGGGGTGATTTTTCCCTCCTGCACACTTACCCTGCATAGCCTTTCTCCTCATTTCCATGGTACAAAAACTTGGGCAAGCTCCCTTTTACTTTCTCCATGAGTATTCATAGGTCTAATTAAGTCAAGTTCAGCTTGTCTGATTTGAGAAGTCTTATCAGTAATACTTAACCTGTGCAAATAATATGCACAGACTGAAGTATTCCTCTAGCATGCTAATTAACTATCATACAAGACTTTATATACAATCAAATGTCTAGACATACCATAAGCTTTGTGCAAGAGAAAAAAAGCAATGCTTTAGGAAAAGTAACAAACAAAAATCCTGTGCTGGCAGTTCAGAGCAGCCCAATAAACCCAAGCACATTTCATAGTATCATAGTGTCAGTCAGGGTTGGAAGGGACCACAAGGATCAACTAGTTCCAATCCCCCTGCCATGGGCAGGGACACCCCACACTAGATCAGGCTGGCCAGAGCCTCATCCAGCCTGGGCTTAAACAGCTCCTGGGACGGGGCCTCAACCACCTCCCTGGACAACCCATTCCAGGGCTTCACCACTCTCATGGGGAAGAACTTTCTCCTCACATCCAGCCTGAATCTCCCCACCTCCAGCTTCATTCCATTCCCCCTAGTCCTATCACTACCTGAGATCCTGAGAAGTCCCTCCCCAGCCTTCCTGTAGGCCCCCTTCAGATACTGGAAGGCCACAATGAGGTCCCCTCAGAGCCTTCTCTTCACCAGACTGAACAGCCCCAACTCCTTCAGTCTGTCCTCATAGGAGAGGTGCTCCAGCCCTCTGATCATCCTCGTGGCCCTTCTCTGGACACCTTCCAGCACCTCCATGTCCCTCTGTGGTGGTTTGGGCTGGGTGCCCTCTGCTACATGGTGTACTTCCTGTGTCCAGCAGTCCAGCCCAGTGGGTGGACACAGGAAACCAGGTATCTCCTACCACAACCCCCTGCACCGCTACAAAATTGAGCGCGGGGTCCACCTCTTTCTCTTTCTTCCCTCGCCAGCACCTGGTAACTGGGAGAGATGTCTCCCGGCCTTGGGCCTGCCTAGGCCCAACCAGGGGGATGGGCGGTCTCAGGCCTGGCCAGCCTAGACTAGCCTAGCAGTGGTGGGGGGAAGAATGAGCCCTGAGGGTCTTGGGCCCACCCTCAGGTGGGGATGGGATGTTTTTGGGTCTGTTTTCAGGTTTCTTTTGTCACTGTTTCTGGTTCTCTGTGCACATTCACCCTTTTCTATTTAAACTTTTCCATCACTTTTGCAATCTGTTTGTCAGAGTCGTTATTTTGCCTGTGGCGGGGAGGGGGCTGCCTCAGCCCACTACACTGTCTTGTAATAGGGGCTCCAGAACTGGATGCAGTACTCCAGGTGGGGTCTCACCAGAGCTGAGGAGAGGGGGAGAATCACCTCCCTTGACCTGCTGGCCACACTTCTCCTGATGCAGCCCAGGATCTGATTGGCTTTCCGGGCTGCAAGTGCACATTGAGAGCTCATGTTGAGCTTCTCGTCCACCAGCACCCCCAAGTCTCTCTCCTCAGGGCTGCTTTCAGCCAGTCCCTGCCCAGCCTGGATTTGTGCCTGGGATTGCCTCCACCCAGATGCAGGACCCTGCACTTGGTCTTGTTGAAGCTCATGAGGTTGGCTTGTGCCCACCTCTCCAGCCTGTCCAGGTCCCTCTGGATGGATCCCTTCCCTCCAGGGTGTCCACTGCACCACACAGCTTGGTGTCCTCAGCAAACTTGCTGAGGGTGCACTTGATGCCACTGTCCATGTCACCCACAAAGATGTTGAACAAGACTGGTCCCAGGACTGATCCCTGAGGGACTCCGCTTGTCACTGGCCTCCACTGGGACATGGACCTGTTGACAGCCACTCTGGGTGTGGCCATCAAGCCAGTTCTTTATCCATCTAGTGGTCCACCCATCAAACCCATGTGTCACCAGCTTGGAGACCAGGAGGTGGTGCGGGACAGTGTCGAAGGCTTTGCTCAAGTCCAGGTAAGCGACATCAGTTGCTCGCCCCTCATCTATTAATGCTGTCACGTGACACTGCTTTCTGTTTTTAGCTAGGGAAGGATGGAGCTCAGCCATTTCCCCACCTGGGCTGCAGAGACTGAAAGATGGTGAGGAAGGGATAAAAAAACCTAGGAGGATCACTCAGTCTTTTTCATTTTCCAGGGCCATATTTTTAAACGAATCTTGCTGGAAGTAAGTGATAATTAATTCTGTTTAGCTATTTTTAGAATGACAACATTCACATCTACATCTTCACTTCAGTCTTTTCTGGTGTTTTGGGTTTTTTTGCTGTTGTGGTTTTCTTTTCCTCTTCTTCTAGAACTTCCTACCTTAGAATATGGCTATCTCAGAATAGAATAGAATTAACCAGGTTGGAAAAGACCTATCATCCAACACTATCTAATCAGCTAAACTATGGCACCAAGCACCCCACCCAGTCTCTTCCTAAACACCTCCAGGGATGGTGACTCCACCACCTCCCTGGGCAAAACATTCCAATGGCTAATCTCTCTTTCACTGAAGAACTTCTTCCTAACATCCAACCTAAACCTCCCCTGGTGCAGCTAGAGACTGTGTCCTCTTGTTCTGGTTGCCTGGGAGAAGAGACCAACCCCCTCCTGGCTACAACCTCCCTTCAGGAAGTTGTAGACAGCAAGAAGGTCTGCCCTGAGACTCCTCTTCTCCAAGCTAAGCAACCCCAGCTCCCTCAGCCTCTCCTCATAGGGCTCGTGCTCCAAACCCCTCCCCAGTTTTGTTGCCCTTCTCTGGACACATTCCAGCAAGTCAGATTATAGCTCTATCTTATTAGAGACTAATCCCCCTAATATTCAGAAAGGGATTCAACCAGACATATTCAGATCTAAGTGGAGGCTGCCATGAAAAGGAAAATCATCAAGAAGATCCCCAGGACTTGTTCACCTGGATGGCCCACAGGGGAAGTCTTAAGTCCAGCATTGTGACTGATCATGCTGGACCTAAGCATATATGATGTATATGTCAAATTTGAGCCCTTTGCCCAGTGCTGCCTACAATTTAAAAAATGAAACAAAACAACCCACAAAATGAAACAAGAACAACAAATAATGAAATACAGTAAGAAAATTTGGGGCAGGAATCCATTAAGTGAGGACTTGGCTCAGGAATCCATTTCTGGCATTGGGGTGTATTGCTGGCATTTCTGCATGTAGGTGAGATGAGTCTTGCTCTGGGGGAGACTCTCTCTTCTGTGATTATATGGGAAATTAGGGAAACAATGACATCAATAGACATCTTTGGTGTCAATTCCTGAAATCAGGTAAGACAATTTCCACTTTAGGTTTACCAGCTGGACTATATGCTTCACCTACACCAGGATTAGGCACAAGTGCCTGAGTTTTCCTTTGAGACCAGGATGAGCAAAATGTGCATGTGAAAGGGATGATGCCCAACAGACCATGTCCTGATACAAAGTCAGGAAGTTGGTGGTACAATATAACATCTCTTTTGGAGCCCCATAGATTACCATATCCTGATGCATGAAAACCTCGAGCACCAAGAGCTCCAACTCACCTCAATCAATGCACCTGAAATATTCAAAGCCATCTTCCTACACATGTTTCTCATTACTGTCCAATTTCTTCCACTGTTAAGTAGGTCATTTCTTCCTCTTTCTTAACACTCCATCTAATTCCAGTGGCTCTGTACCATAAGAATTCAATTTAAGAATGTTTTCTGCTATCAACCCTAATTTTTCCCTTCCACAGTTTCCAACTACTTCTTCTTATCCCTTCATCTTCTGTTACAGTGAATTAGTTTTTCCTCTCTGTCTTGAATATTGCTATTATGAATGCATGAGTCTATGATCAAATCCTTTTCTCCTTCCAATCATGCCATAATTTCTTTTATCTAAATCTAAGTTTTCTCCATTATTTTTAAAAACTCTTTCTTCTTTCTCAAACCCGGCACAGAAAAAATAATGAGGCAGTTTTTAAAGGGTAGACAAAAGGTCACTGTTATCTTTGCAGTTTTGCCTCAGGTCCTGTAAAATGTGCAATCCAACCTATGTAGTCTAGCTAGACACTCCCATGTTCTCTTTTGTCCTCCTGATTCTCAGACACACAGTATCCAGTTCTCTTTTTTTATCTTCTTCCATCAACAGACATTTCTTTTATTTATTTTCATCCTTCATTCTACAGGCTTGTGTCCACTGCATCATCAGACAAATGGACGTGGTAAGTGTGATACCTGTGTAAATTCTGTTCTGCTGCAAAGCGATTTGTTCAACGTCATAGAATCATAGAATCAACAAGATTGGAAAAGACCCCAGATATCACCAAGTCCAACCTGTCACCCAACACCTCGTGACTAACTAAACCATGGCACCAAGTGCCACATCCAATCCCCTTTTGAACCACCCCTCCAGGGGTGGTGATCCCACCACCTCTCTGGGCAGCACATTCCAATGGGCAATCACTCATACTATGAGGAACTTTTTCCTCACCACAAGCCTAAACTTCCACTGGCACAGCTTGAGACTGTGTCTTCTTGTTCTGGTGTTGATTGCCTGGGAGAAGAGACCAACCCCCTCCTGGCTACAACCTCCCTTCAGGTAGTTGTAGAGAGCAATAAGGTCTCCCCTGAGCCTCCTCCTCCAGGCTAAACAACCCCAGCTCCCTCAGCCTGTCTGCATAGGGCTTGTGCTTGAGGCTTCTCCCCAGCCTCATTGCTCTTCTGTGGACACAATACAATACAATACAATACAATACAATACAATACAATACAATACACCAGGTTGGAAGAGACCTTCAAGATCATCGCATCCAACCCATCAACCAATCCAACCCACCCAACAACTAAACCATGGCACCAAGCACCCCATCAAGTCTTCTCCTGAACACCTTCAATAAAGGTGACTCCACCACCTCCACGGGTAGCCAATTCCAATGGGCAATCACTCTCTCTGTGTAGAACTTCTTCCTAACATCCAGCCTAAACCTGCCCTGGCGCAGCCTGAGACTGTGTCCTCTTGTTCTGGTGCTGGCTGCCTGGGAGAAGAGACCAACCCCCACCTGGCTACAACCTCGCTTCAGGTAGTTGTAGACAGCAAAAAGGTCTCCCCTCAGTCTCCTCTTCTCCAGGCTAAGCAACCCCAGCTCCCTCAGCCTTTCCTCATAGGGCTTGTGTTCCAAACCCCTCACCAGCTTTGTTGCCCTCCTCTGGACACGCTCCAGCAAGTCAACATCCTTCCTAAACTGAGGGGCCCAGACCTGGACACAGTACTCAAGGTGCGGCCTAACCAGTGCAGTGTACAGGGGCAGAATGACCTCCCTGCTCCTGCTGGCCACACTATTCCTGATGCAGGCCAGGATGCCATTGGCCTTCTTGGCCACCTGAACACACTGCAGGCTCATGTTCAGCCTACTACCAACCAGTACCCCCAGGTCCCTTTCTGTTTGGCAGCTCTCCAGCCACTCTGACCCCAGCCTGTAGCACTGCATGGGGTTTATGTGGCCAAAGTGCAGCACCTGGCACTTGGACTGGTTAAATGCCATCATGTTGGACTCTGCCCATCTGTCCAGCCTGTCAAGTCCTAAAAATTGTGGTAGGTACATTATGTGGGAAGATATACCACTGCATATACCACTGCAGGGGTTTAGTTCTCATTGCAGTAAACATTTCTATTTTCACACTTGAATAAATTTCCTTCTGTCTGTCTGCCACCCCAAGCTCAGAGAATACTCATATATCCAGTGCTGTTAAACAAGGAGCAACATACATATTTACACATAGTGTGTACAGATAAAATAGTTTACTGTGCAAGAACACCAGTATATTATGAGGGTATATTAACTGGGTAAAGCATACAGAAAAAGTTGATAGAAACAAATTTGAGTGGACGTCCTATGTGAATGACTTATACATGGATTTACTGCATGGATTGACTGGATGGACAGATGGATGAAATAAATCAACAAACAGACAGATTGATTAATGAAATGTAGATGTATTAAAGGAAAAAGCTGTTAAAGGAATACTAGAGAATGAGCAGGTGCAAGTATCCACAAGGATACTTAAGAACTATTTCGTTGTGTGTCTTAGCCCCCTAGATAACAAATCCCAAACATCTACTCATGGCAGCCATGTGAAACAACTAGAAGTTACCACTCCTTAGGACCAGTAACTTTCCATGGTTAGATAGCGTTGGATGATAGGTTGGACTTGATGATCTCAAAGGTATTTTGCCAACTGGTTAATTCTATTCCATTCCATTCCATTCCATTCCATTCCATTCCATTCCATTCCATTCCATTCCATTCCATTCCATTCTATTCTATTCTATTCTATTCTATTCTATTCTATTCTATTCTATTCTATTCTATTCTATTCGGCCCTGCTAGCACGTCTTAAACAACCCACTGTCTCATTTATGCCAGAGATTAGACACAGATTCAGCATTTAGGACCCATCTAATTAATCTGCACACAAGTTTTCAGAAAACATCAAAGTTCACCACAGTTTTTCACATACTGTGATTAAAAAATTATTTGTATTGAGCCACATGGATCCTTTGGCCAACATTCACCAGACAACTAATGAATTTTGAGCTGACTAGTCTGACTAACCTCCCTGAAGGGAGCAGGTGGGGTTTGGTCTGTTCTCCCAGGCAACTAGCACCAGAACAAGGGGACACAGTCTTAAGCTGTGCCAGGGGAAGTTTAGGCTTGAGGTGAGGAGAAAGTTCTTCACAGAGAGAGCTGTTAGCCATTGGAATGTGCTGCCCAGGGAGGAGGTAGAGTCACCATCCCTGGAGGTGTTCAAGAGGGGATTGGATGTGGTACTTGGTGCCATGGTCTAGTAGTCATGAGGTCTGTGGTGACAGGTTGGCCTTGATGATCTTTGAGGTCTCTTCCAACCTTGGTGATTCTATGATTCTGTGGATGGGGTGCTTGGTGCCATGGTTTTGTTGATTAGATGGTGTTGTTGATAGGTTGGACTCAATGATCTCAAAGGTCTTTTGCAACATGGTTAATTCTATTCTATTCTATTCTATTCTATTCTATTCTATTCTATTCTATTCTATTCTATTCTATTCTATTCTATTCTATTCTATTCTATTCCATTCGGTTAAAAATCTAGATGGATGTGAAAAGCAACATTGCAGAAATGAACCCTGGTACTTCCCATTACGTGCTCTCAGTACGTCTTCTGAGGAACATCTGATTACTTTGCTGGAAACATTATGTTGTCAGTGCAGAGAAAGCCAGCTGTGCTATCATTCTGTTTTCTGAGCAATGCAATATCAATAATGACCAGCTGATTCTGATTCCTTATTTCTTTTTTTCCCTTTTTTTTTCCCCCACTGCAATAGTGAGGTTGTGTCCTTTTCATGCACTTGGCAGGGTGGCCTTTCTGGTAAGCTGAAGAAATTAATTTTGAGCTGGCAACCAAAATATCAGGATCACTGAGAGAGGATGCAGATAAAATGCCAAGGAGTTTTGGTTTCGGTATTATTTTCAGATATTAAGCAACACACATACATACACACACACATCAGAAAGGGACCTGGGGGTACTGGTCAATAGTAGGCTGAATATTGCCAGCAGTGTGCCCAGGTGGCCAAGAAGGCCAATGGCATTCTGGCCTGTATCAGGAACAGTGTGGCCAGCAGGAGCAGGGGGTCATTGTGCCCCTGGACTCAGCACCGGTTAGGCCACACCTTGAGTCCTCTGTCCAGGGCTCCCTCAGTTTAGGAAAGATATTGACTTGCTGGAAGGTGTCCAGAGAAGGGCAACAAAGCTGGGGAGGGGTTTGGAGCACAGCCCTGTGAAGAGAGGCTGAGGGAGCTGGGGTTGCTTAACCTGCAGAAGAGGAGGCTCAGGGGAGACCTTATTGCTCTCTACAACTCCCTGAAGGGAGGTTGTAGCCAGGTGGGGCTTGGTCTCTTCTCCCAGGCAACCAGCACCAGAACAAGAGGACACAGTCTCAAGCTGCACCAGGGGAGGTTTAGGCTGGATGATAGGAAGAAGTTCTTCCCAGAAAGAGAGATTGGCCGTTGGAATGTGCTTTCCAGGGAGGTGGTGGAGTCACCATCACTGGAGGTGTTTAGGAAGAGACTGGATGGGGTGCTTGGTGCCATGGTTTAGTGGATTAGATGGTGTTGGATGATAGGTTGGACTTGATGATCTCAAAGGTCTTTTCCTACCTGGTCTATTCTATTCTATTCTATTCTATTCTATTCTATTCTATTCTATTCTATTCTATTCTATTCTATTCCATTCCATTCCATTCCATTCCATTTTAATCTAAATACCATATAAAAAAAATCACATAATCAAAAATCCAATTTCTCCAATTGTTTCAAAAACTGCTTCTGAGAGGAAAAGGTAAATAATTTCTATTTTTTCACTCTTCCTGAGAATGCCATTGCCTGCCCAGCCTGCATTAGTCTGAATATTGCTGTGATTCAAATTCCATCAAACTGATTGCTGAGGTTGGCAGAAGCAGTGCTTGCACCTGCTCAACCTCCAGTTTTAAAAATGAATGAGTGCCAGAATAATTATGCTTTATTGTACCTGCTAATTTCTCATGGAATATACCTTAATAAATTGATTCTATGTTTCAAGCAAACCTGTAATGAGAGGATTATTTGCAAAGACCACACAGAAGCTGCTGTTAAAAAGCAATCAGAAGGAGCAAGGAACCCTGGCAGGAAGTCTCAATTGGGAAGCCTTAATGGTGGTGAGTTTAGGATTTGGCTTGCATTAAGTTGCTGATGTTGTAATTAAAATTTATTTATCCCATTTCATTACTCTCTCACACTTCATCTGAATTACCTTTCATGCTTGGTTAAAGAGAATGCAATTTTTGTTACACTCCAGGATGAGACAGTGCCAATCCTTTTGCTTTTTCTGTGAAATTCTTCTGATGTTGGATTCGAGAGTGCTATGTGAGAGGTTTTTCTGAGACATCTGCAAGCAGCAGTGTCCAATGGAGAAGTGGCCTATGGTTTCTCAAATAGACTCTTCAGTCCTGCAGTAAATGGAGGCTTTAGCCAGGCCTTTGCAGACACAGAATTAAGCCTGTTGGTTGATTTGAGATCGCAGCATCACAGGATGTTAGGGGTTGGAAGGGACGTCTGGATCTTCAAGTCCATCCCCCCTGCCAGAGCTCTTGGCAACATGGAGAAACCTACCAAATTATTCAGCCTAGTCCTATTTTAAATCTTGAAAAATTCATATTGTAAAACAATCACACAAAAATGGCAGTTATGCCAGAGTGCCCTCTCTTGTCTCATCTCCAAAGAATAATAGGTTTTAAAAACAAACAAAAAAAATCAGGAGGCTGCAGAAGCTGAGGTGTGAAATAAAAGGGATTAAAAAAACCCTAAAGATAAGTAATTAGTTATAATTAATAAGAATATATATGAACAGTCCCCAGTAAACATAAGCACTATGTAATTGCTGTACCTATGGGGAAAGGAGGTCTAAATGATTAGGAAGGCTGGGTTTAGGATAGTGGTATCAGCATCTGAAGAATATAAAATCCAAGAAGAGAGAAGCATGAAGGAAGTGAGTAACCCTCCCAGGAGAAAACAACAGAAGGACTGGAGTCTGAACTCATTGTGGATGCCAGGCAGTCTCAAATCTGCTTCCCCAGGCAGTGCTCTCACTTCTTTCCCAAGCAGTAACGCAGCCAGATGGGCAATGGATGGTAGTTTACCCTGGGCCTAAATGTACAACTAACATAAAGGGTTTTCTAAACGCTTCTCAATTAGTTCTTGCAGGACTCACTAAGGAAATTCCTATGAAACGGTTTTGCTTTTGTTTCTGAATAGGTCTGTGGTGGAGGCTGGATGTATCTCAAGGAAATTCTTGAAAAAAGCACATGACCAAACCCAGAATGTTTAACTGGGAATCAGTGCTGCAGTGTCTCATAGGAGCGTGTCCTGGTTTGAGACCAGACAGATCCTCTCTTGCCCCTGAGAGGGGCAAAAGAATGGCACTCACACAAATGGATTGCAGAAGTGATGGGAAGTTTAAATGGAAAAGCAGTAAGTGTTGTACAGAAAGCTACAAGCATAGTGACAAAAGAATCCCAAAGCATACAGAGTCCCCTATAGCACACCCAAAAGCCTGCCAATGCTTCCCTTCTCCCCACCTAAGGGTGTACCCAAACCCCGCAGGGATCTTTCTTACCCCACCACTGCTAGGCTAGCCTCAGGCTGGCCAGGTCTGAGGCTATCCCTCCCACTTCTCCTCCTGGCATTAGGCCTAGCCAGGCCTAAGAGTCATTGAGATACTCCCCAAATATTACCCAATAGGGAGCATCTTCCACGGGAGCAGAGAGGGAAGAAAGAGGAAGAGAAGGACTTTGCAGATGGATTTATAGTGCGCAGGTTTTTATGGGTATGAAATATGTTGTTTCCTGTACCCAACTACTGGGCTGGACTCTCCGGACACCGGAGGTGTAACTTCTGCGGCAGTAACAGGAGACACCCATCCTGAACTGCCACAGAGTTGCAGATTAGTTATGTCCTGTTTGTGCTGTGCACAAGGTTTCCAGGTCAGGTTTGCTCTGGCAAGACATTAGTGTGAGCACCCATTATCTCTTTTCTCGAAGGAATGAGACTAGAGAGCAGGATACAAAAGATGCACAGCCACCTGTTCCCACTCACATGTTTGAAAAAGACCATGAAGGCCACCATCATGACTTTCCTGTACAGAGTTGCTCAGTTGCTCAGGGAGTTGGTCTCTTCTCCCAGGCAACCAGCACCAGAACAGGAGGGCACAGACTCAAACTGCACCAGAGGAAGTTTAGGCTTGAGGAGAGGAGAAAGTTCTTCACAGAGAGAGTTATTAGCCATTGGAATGGGCTGTCCAGGGAGGTGGTGGAGTCACCGTCCCTGCAGGTGTTCAAGAGGGGATTGGTGCCGTGGTCTACTAGTCATGAGGTGTTGGGTGACAGGTTGGACTTGATGATCTTTGAAGTCTTTTCCAACCTTATTGATTCTATGATTCTATGAATGTCATGGATACTAGGGACTGGAGGCCTTATTGATTCTATGATTCTAGGATTAAAAATTGAGAGACAGCAGCAAATGTAACACATAGGTTACATTAAACCAAGCTATAAAGCAAAAACACAGCTTTCACTTATGAGTCCCGTAAGAGACTTTAAAGAAAATGACAGAGACAAGCATGATTGAGCACAGTCCTCGCAGAGATGCAAAACATGCTAAATGCACAGTGATGTAAAGCAAGGCAAGACCTTCTATGTTGAAAAAAATACAGGGAGGGAGCTCACACTGGGAACAGCAATCCAGGAACAGTGACAGAAGCCACAGTAATAATGAAAGGGAAGCCCAGAAGAGCTCGTGCAGCAGCTCTTTAGGGAACAGTTTTGTACTGGGATTATCAGCAGACTGCGCTCAGAGCAAAAGTAGGTTGAAAAATCATTTGCAATTTTTCAGTAGCTGCTTGACAGAACCCTGATGGACAAAGTCTGGAGATACTAGAGTCTTGACAACAAAATCAACTATGAACTAAATGAGGATTATCATCTCTGGCTCCTCTGATGCAGATTTTCCCTCCAATATATCTGTGATCATATATCTTTCCTATTTTTTTGTTATTGCTTTTCTTTAAAGTGGAAACAAATTTTACTCTGAGGCAAATGTTGCCCCCTCTGGTTGGGAAAGATGTTGACTTGCTGGAACATGTCCACAGAAGGGCAACAGAGCTGGGGAGGGGTTTGGAGCTCAAGCCCTGTGAGGAGAGGCTGAGGGAGCTGGGATTGCTTAGCCTGGAGAAGAGGAGTCTCAGGGGAGACCTTATTGCTGTCTACAACTCCCTGAAGGGAGGTTGTAGACAGGTGGGGATTGGTCTCTTCGCTCAGGCAACTGGCACCAGAACATGAGGACACAGTCTCAAGCTGCACCAGGGGAGGTTTAGGCTGGATGTTAGGAAGAAGTTCTTCAGAGAAAGAGTGATTGGCCATTGGATGCCGGAGGACACACCATCTGGGGTCTTCTCTGAGGCTAAACAGCCTAAGGTTAAACAGCCTAAGGCAAAGCAGCCTAAGGTTAAACAGCCTTCCCCTGGCATCAGGACTTGCTCCCTCAAAAAGAAGAGGAGGGTAATTGTTATTGGTGATTCCCTCCTGAGGGGAACAGAGGGTCCCATATGTAGGCTGGACCCATCTCATAAGGAAGCTATTAGCCTAGCAGGAGTCCAAGTTGGAGATGTTACCAGAAGGCTGCCCAGTCTGGTACAGCCCTCTGACTACTATCCCTTATTGGTTATGCAGTTAGGGAATGATGATATTGGTACCAGGCCTCCCAGGGGGCTATCAAAAATGACCTCAGGTCCCTGGGAGATCTGGTTGAGGGGTCAGGTCACAAATAATTTTTACATCAATACCATTAGTTGCAGGAGGGAACACAATAAGGAACAGGTCAGCCACTGCAGTCAACAAGTGGCTTAGGGGCTGGTGCAGACGAAAGAATTTTGGGTTTTTCGATCTTGGGCAACTTTCTACTGCACCAGGTCAGCTGGTAACAGATGGAGTACATCTGTCCCAGAGGAGGGGAAAGGTCACAGTACACGAGAATGGCCTGTCCCCCAAAGATGTAAAAAGATTCTGGGAAGGGAATTGGTAGGTCTCATTGACAGGGCTTTAAACTAGCTTCGAAGGGGGAAGGGGCTGAAACCAGTCCCCTCAGGCAGGAGTCTGGGGGCGATAAGCTAGAGCTAGAGGTGAAACCAGCAGCCCAGCTGCAGTGCATGTACACTAATGCACGAAGCATGGGTAACAAACAAGAGGAGCTGGAAGCCTTGTTGCAGCAGGAAAGTTATGATGTAGCTGCCATCACAGAGACGTGGTGGGACAACTCGCATGACTGGAGCGCTGCAATTGATGGCTACAGGCTCTTCAGGAGAGACAGGCAAGGAAGAAGGGGTGGAGGGGTGGCCCTGTACATCAGGGAGGCACTGGATGCCGTTGAGATGGAGATCAGGGATGATCGGGTTGAGTGCGTGTGGGTAAGAATTAGAGGGAAGACCAGCAGGGCAGACATCCTGGTTGGAGTCTGTTATAGACCACCCAACCAGGAGGAGGATGCTGATGAAGCATTCTATAGGCAGCTTAAGGCTGTCTCAAGATCGCCTGACCTCGTTCTCATGGGTGACTTCAACCTGCCTGATATCTGCTGGGATCTCAACACAGCAGAGAGGAGGCAGTCTAGGAGGTTCTTAGAGTGCATGGAGGACAGCTTCTTATCCCGGGTGCTGCGCGAGCCTACCAGGGGTAAGGCTATGCTTGACCTCCTCTTCACCAACAGGGAAGGGCTGGTGGGTGATGTGGTGGTCGGAGGGTGTTTAGGCACCAGTGACCACGAGATAATTGAGTTTTCGGTATTCATCCAAGCCAAGAGGGGGAGCAAGAAGACCTCCACTCTGGACTTCAGGAGGGCAGACTTCAGGCTACTCAAGGAACTAACTCAGAAGGTTCCTTGGGAAACAGCCCTTAAAAACAAAGAGGTCCAGGAGAGCTGGACCTACTTCAAGGAAGAACTCTTGAAGGTGCAGGAACAGCCTGTGCCAGTGTGCCGGAAGATGAGCCGCCAGGACAGGCGGCCAGCCTGGATGGGTAATGAACTTTTAATAGAACTAAGGGAAAAAAAGAGGGTGTATTATCTTTGGAAGAATGGGGAGGCAACCCATGGAGTGTTTAGGTAGGTTGCTAGGACATGCAGGAAGAAAATTAGGGAGGCAAAAGCCCATTTAGAACTTAGACTGGCCTCTGCTGTGAAGGACAACAAAAAGTCCTTCTATAAATACATCAATAGCAAGAAGGGCAAGGACAACCTCCACTCCTTGGTGAGCACAGAGGGGAACGTTGTAACAAGGGATGAGGAAAAGGCAGAGGTACTTAACACCTTCTTTGCCTCAATTTTCACTAGCAGGGCAGAACGTCTTCCAGACAGCTGGCCTGCAGAGCTGGCAGAAGGAGCCAGAGAGCTGCATAGTTTCCCACTGCTCCAAGAGGAAGTTAGAGATCTACTGAGCCACTTGGACCCCCACAAGGCCATGGGACCGGATGGGATCCATCCTAGGGTGCTGAGGGAGCTGGCAGATGAGCTTTCCAAGCCGCTCTCCACTATTTTTCAGCAGTTCTGGCTCACTGGAGAGGTCCCAGAAGACTGGAAGCTGGCCAACGTGGTGCCCATCCACAAGAAGGGCCAGTTGGATGAGCCAGGGAATGATAGGCCTGTCAGCCTGACCTCAGTGCCAGGCAAGATTATGGAACAGGTCATCTTGAGTGCGATCACACAGCACTTACAGGATGGCCAAGGGATCAGGCCTAGCCAGCATAGATTCAGGAAGGGCAGGTCCTACCTGACCAACCTGATCTCCTTCTATGATCAGGTGACTGCCTGGTGGATGTGGGGAGGCCTGTGGATGTGGTCTACCTGGACTTCAGCAAGGCCTTTGACACCGTCCCCCACAGCAAACTCCTGGCCAAGCTGTCAGCCCATGGCTTGGACAGGAGCACACTGTGTTGGGTTAGGAGCTGGCTGGAGGGCCGAGCCCAGAGAGTAATGGTGAATGGCACCACATCCAGCTGGCGGCCTGTCACTAGTGGTGTGCCCCAGGGATCAGTACTGGGCCCCATGCTCTTCAACATCTTTATTGATGATCTGGATGAGGGCATTGAGTCCATCATCAGTAAATTTGCAGATGACACCAAGCTGGGGGCAGGAGTTGATCTGCTGGAGGGTGGAGAGGCTTTGCAGAGGGACCTCGACAGGCTGGACAGATGGGCAGAGTCCAAGGGCATGAGATTGAACACATCCAAGTGCCGGGTTCTGCACATTGGCCACAACAACCCGAGGCAGTGATACACGCTGGGGTCAGAGTGGCTGGAGAGTGGCCAGGCAGAGAGGGACCTGGGGGTACTGGTTGATGGGAGACTGAACATGAGCCTGCAGTGTGCCTAGGCAGCCAAGAGGGCCAATGGCATGCTGGCCTGCATCAGGAACAGTGTGGCCAGCAGGAGCAGGGAGGTCATTCTGCCCCTGTCCTCAGCACTGGTTAGGCCACACCTTGAGTCCTGTGTCCAGGTCTGGGCCCCTCAGTTTAGGAAGGATGTTGTCTTGCTGGAATGTGTCCAGAGGTGGGCAACAAAGTTGGTGAGGGGTTTGGAACACAAGCCCTATGAGGAAAGGCTGAGGGAGCTGGGGTTGCTTAGCCTGGAGAAGAGGAGACTGAGGGGAGACCTTCTTGCTGTCTACAACTACCTGAAGGGAGGTTGTAGCCAGGCAGAGGTTGGCCTCTTCTCCCAGGCAGCCAGCACCAGAACAAGAGGACACAGTCTCAGGCTGCGCCAGGGCAGGTTTAGGCTGGACGTTAGGAGGAAGTTCTACACGGAGAGAGTGATTGCCCATTGGAATTGGCTACCCGTGGAGGTGGTGGAGTCACCTTCATTGGAGCTGTTCAGGAGAAGACTTAATGGGGTGCTTGGCTGCATGGTTTAGTTGTTGGGTGGGTTGGATTGGTTGATGGGTTGGACACGATGATCTTGAAGGTCTCTTCCAACCTGGTGTATTGTATTGTATTGTATTGTATTGTATTGTATTGTATTGTATTGTAAGGAATGTGCTGCCCAGGGAGGTGGTGGAGTCACCATCCCTGGAGGTGTTTAGAAATTGACTGGATGGGGCGCTTGGTGCCATGGTTTAGTTGATTAGATGGTGTTGGGTGACAGGTTGGACTCAATGATCTCAAAGGTCTCTTCCAACCTGATCTCGTCTATTCTATTCTATTCTATTCTATTCTATTCTATTCTATTCTATTCTATTCTATTCTATTCTATTCTATTCTATTCTATTCCTATTCTATTCTATTCTATTCTATTCTATTCTATTCTATTCTATTCTATTCTATTCATATGAGTTCCTCTTCAATCAACAGCACTTTTTTCCCCTGCCAACCTTTAAAACCTCAGAAGAGGTAAATATAATGAAACCTTCTATCTGGCAGTTTCCTTATAAAATGCACAGGATTCTGGCAACTCATACAGTAGGAAATCATCATCATCATTACACTGCTTAGTTTTATGGTGTGTTAAAGTGCTGATGTACTGATTCAAGAAAAATGCCCTCAGCACATATCTCCATGCCAAGGCATTCTGTGATTTACAGAAAAGCTGACTCTAAGAAGGATCTGCAATGCTATAAACTTTAATCTTTACTCAAATTAGAATCTGCCTATCTACTTCTTACTGTAGTATCTAGAGATCTTTTATGATAGCAAATGTGCAGTAGTTTTTCAAATAACATGGCCTCTAACACTCTGCACATAACTCTGTATGTAAGCTTGCCAAACACCATGCAACATCCCTTCCCCCTGAAGCTGGGAGGAACGAGTTGCAGGATATTAAGTCAAATCACTGTAAGTCCAAGCTACTGCCTGACACTTCAACTGAAAGTCCATTTAGGGGTCAGTGCAGTTCCCTGAACACTGATACAAGAACATGGAAAATGTTATTTTGATTCCTGCAAAGTTTTATTCCAGGCTTGAAGTTTACCAAGTAGTTTCAGGAGCACAGGAAAAGTATTGAATTAATCCATACTAACCGTAAAAGTCTGGCCATCTGGGAGCATACTTCCTACTGGAAAAAGAATGCTCCAGTTGGTTTCTGAGTACTGAGCAGAAGCAGATCTCTGACAGAACACTAATTCCTGCATAACAAACAGCAGGGTCATAAAACGGAGTAGGAAATGCAAGTGTCCCCCTGAAGACCTGACAATTTAGAGTAGATGTTTTGGCCAGCTGTGGAAAATGCAGCTCTCCTTGGTGTGAGAGACTAAAAGCTTGTCTCTCCTGGTGTGACTCAACAAAGAGAAAATCACTTGCTGCTTGCCCACACAATGGCTGATGTGTGTTGGACAGAGCCACAGGAAGGACTCTTGGAAGGTGCAAAGATAACATTGCTCACGGGACTGCAGCTGGCCTACAACAATGGCCCAAGGGCCCAGCCATCACGCCTTCAGGACAAGATCATTTCCAGCCATCAGATACCCCAGGAAGGGAGGATGATGAGACAATGGACTCACCACCTGTTTCCTGATGTGTAATGAGTATGTGGATAGGTAGATGGAGAAGGAGGAGGCGGAGACCCCCCTCCATCCAGGCCCCTACCCAAACACACAAGAATACACAGAAAGAATTCCTGGGGAACGATACCAGGATACTTTCCTAAGGATGATTTCCTGGCCCCTGAATTCCTGAGGGACAATACTTGGACACATATCTAAGGACTAAAGAACTGTATAAAAGACTTGAGCAACTACTGGCTTGGGAGAAGAAAAATGGAGAAGAAAAACAGAGAACCAAAAACATAGATCAAGGAAAAGCCCGGGACAATGCTGCTCCGAAGAAAAGGGGCCATGGAGCCTGGAACAAGCAGACTGAACCCTCTCTCTGTGTCCTAAGTTCCGCCTGCTGCAACTCATGGAGCTGAAGAAGCTGCTCAGAGGACCACATCCCTTCTACAGCCAAAGCCTCAGCATCGTTTCTCTACAGACCCAACATCTCCTGCAGCACCTTTCCTCTACGGACTCAAACTGTCTTGGGTGGGGTGAGGGTGTGGTAATATAATTCCTTTCCTCTTCTCTCTTCTCTCTCTATTTTCTCTCTCCCTTCTGATCCCTCCACTTTATTTATGTAATCAATAGTCTCGCTGTTGATATTTTGGCCTCGTTTGCCTCTCGTTTCACAGCACGGGAATATTCAAAAGAACTGAGTCTCTTTCCCTCTCTGGATCAAGACACCCCCTCTAGACATATTTCTTCCATGAGAAGTAGTAGAAATACAGTTTTGTAGGTTTTGAAGTTCTCAGATAATAGAGATATTCTAAATTTCACCTGAAACAGTTTGCCTCAAAATGGTCATAAGCCACAGGTCCCCACCACCCTCCTAAAAATCTAGAGGTAGCTTGAGTCAGAAATCTGCTTGTGACTGACAAATGTTTTAAAAACACTTCATGTTTGGTTTGTTAGTTTTAAATCCCTCCTTATATAAGGAAATTGCACTTTTGAATGTAAATTTGCCTTGTTTGCTAAACCATTTTCAGTGCTTTTCTCTGGCTATCCCTGTGATCCCTTGTTGAAGTATGCTGTGATCACCAATGATAATGGCTTGTTGCAGACGCCTCTGATGTAGACAGCAGACACTGCATGCAATTCACTGAATTCTCTATTCATACACAGCTAGTGGTCTCTTGCATGAGCACAAAGCCCTGGTTAATGTTGGACCACCAAATAACTTCTCATCTTCTTCTAGAGTGCATATCAACAGTAACATTGCACATTCCCCAGGATTTACAAAGAGTGCTCCCTTCTAAAATGTTAGCTGATAAAAAGGGCTGCTGAGTAGTGTGGAAACACAGTGTAAGGCATTTCTTCATGTCAGATGGTGCAAAGCTGTGTGCTGAACCCAGATCTCTTGAGCTAGACCAGTCTCTAAATAGATATCTTTTCCTCCTTGCAGCTGTACAAATAGCAAAAATGAAGTCCAGACCGCAATGGTGCCATGGTTTAGCATTCTAGGTGGGTTGGATTGGTTGATAGGTTGGACGCGATGATCTTGAAGGTCTCTTCCAACCTGGTTTATTCTATTCTATTCTATTCTATTCTATTCTATTCTATTCTATTCTATTCTATTCTATTCTATTCTATTCTATTCTATTCTATTCTATTCTATTCTATTCCTCTCTTCTCAGGCCTCACCAAGTACAGGATTATCCACTCAGATTTGTTAAAAGGATTTTAAAAAGTATTAACAGAGAAATGGGGGACGTGACAGAAGAACAGAGTCATGAGCAATGGCACAAAATCTAGCTGAAGGCCACTAATCAGTGGTACACCCCAAGCATCATTATTTGGTCAGATCACGTTTATCATCTTCATTAATGATCTGGATGATGAGGCAAGTCTGCTGATGACACAAAATCACATGGCAAGACTCTCCAAGAAGATTAGAAATTACCCAATATTACCATCTGATAAAGTCTCAATCAGCCAGAGGCTTTCTCAGATTTTTAAGTCCCTCTTTCCAGGTGCTGAAAAAAGGGAACATTTCCCATTGCATTGAGTTTGTAGAAGTCATATGCATCAGGAATCACACAAAGACTGTGAATCAAAATTCTGTATAGATCATATCCACCCAGTCAAATCCTTAGAAGGAGAGAAAAGGAGAATAAGGCCTAAATTCCATAATCTTCCTTGGGAAAAATATAATTCTTTTGGAGGAGTCACAGTCAGCACAAGGAACTATATTTTATATACGCTCCTGTGAATGAAAGTGACTTGTCAGAAGTACAAATATGCCATCCTTCAACCCCTAAACTTAGATACTGTGGATCTTTTTGAAAGATAATCCCACTATTACCCAAGCAAACATCATTTACCAGATTGTACACTCAGTGATGCCTTACATTTTTATCTTTTAGTATAAAGCAGTGCAGCTCTGTAGTTCATTTCAATTTATTTCTTGGGGCCAATAGCAATTATTCTGCTGTTTTACTTATAGAATAGAATAGAATAGAATAGAATAGAATAGAATAGAATAGAATAGAATAGAATAGAATAGAATAGAATAGAATAGAATAGAATAGAAGTTAACCAGGTTGGAAAAGACCTTTGAGATCATCGAGTCCAACCTGTCAACCAACACCATCTAATCAACTAAACCATAGCACCAGGCAACCCATCCAGTCTCTTCCTAAACACCTCCAATGATGGTGACTCCACCACCTCCCTGGAAAACACATTCCAGTGGCAAATCACTCTTTCTGGGAAGAACTTCTTCCTAACATCCAGCCTAAACCTCCCCTGGTGCAGCTTGAGACTGTGTCCTCTTGTTCTGGTGCTGGCTGCCTGGGAGAAGAGACTAACCCCCACCTGGCTACAACCTCCCTTCAGGCAGTTGTAGAAAGCAAGAAGGTCTCCTCTAAGTCTCATCCTCTCCAGGCCAAACAATCCCAACTCTCAGCCTCTCCTCATAGGGTTTGTGCTCCAAACACCTCTAGAGCTTTGTTGCCCTTCTCTGGACACATTCCAGCAAGTCAACATTTTTCCTAAACTGAGGGGCCCAGAACTGGACACAGGACTCAAAGTGTAGTCTAGCCAGTGCTGAGTACAACAGGGGCACAATGACTTCCCTGCTCCTGCTGGCTACACTATTCCAGATACAGGCCAGGATGCCATTGGCCTTCTTGGCCACCTGGGCATGCTGCTGGCTCATGCTCAGCCAGCTGTCAACCAGTATCCCCAGGGCCCTTTCTGCCTGGCTGCTCTCCAAGCACTCTGACCCCAGCCTGTAGCACTACATGGGGTTGTTGTGGCCGATGTGTAGAACCCAGCACTTAGATATGTTAAATCCCATTCTGCCTTTAATATAATCTACAAAGCTTTATATATTTCCCTCCACAATCATAACTAGCAAATACAGTCAAACTCAACCACCTTCTCTGTCTTCAGTATTAAAAGACATGCACACATATGTGTCCAAGTGCATCCATCTACAAAGTCTAGATTTTAAAGTGACCTTTGGCTTTAACCCTGCTTCAAGTATTTGAAATCTCTGGTCCACAATCCTTTGAATATCTGCCCCTTTTCTATTTTTCAAGGTTGGCATTGAAATACCTGTAAGTAGAAGAAATAGGTGTTTGGCACAATGAATACTCATTCAAACTTATATACAGACCACAATGATGTTTGTGTTTATATGTCCACATACCTGCATATATATGTGAATATTATGTATGATAATATATATATTATACATATGTATGTATGATTATATGTATATGTATGATAATATATTGTGTATATATATGTGAATATTATTGTGTTTGTACAGTGTCATAGTATCAGTCAGGGTTCGAAGGGACCACAAGGATCATCTAATTCCAACCCCCATGCCATGGGCAAGGACACCTCACACTAGATCAGGCTGGACAGAGCCTCATCCAGCCTGGGCTTAAACACCTCCAGGGATGGGGCCCCAACCACCTCCCTGGACAACCCATTCCAGGGCTTCACCACTCTCATGGGGAAGAACCTCCTCCTCACGTGCAGCCTGTATCTCCCCACCTCCAGCTTCATTCCATTCCCCCTAGTCCTATCACTACCTGATATCCTGAGAAGTCCCTCCCCAGCCTTCTTGTAGGCCCCCTTCAGATACTGGAAGGCCACAATTAGGTCCCCTCAGAGCCTTCTCTTCTCCAGACTGAACAGCCCCAACTCTTTCAGCCTGTCCTCATAGGACAGCAGCAACAGATTCAGTCTTTTAACAGAAACCTTGAAAGTTCTGGGGGAAAACTGATGCATTTTGTGTAAACATATTTTATTTTCCATGTGTTACTAGTTAAAGAATCCTAATTTATCTGGCATGTAACAAAACAGAGAAAGGCCTTGAACTACTGCTCAAGTGTCCAAGAAGAAATCTGTATGTGACTTACAGCACAGCTAGATAGATTTATAAGTAAAATGATGGAGAGTACAGTAGCAGATTTGTCTCATTACAGAGGAAATCAACAGAAAGCCCTGGAGTGTTAATGATCAGACAACCAACTTTGTTTAAGTAGGTAAATTCCTGTAGTATCTTGTGACAGTTTAGGCTGTGCCTTTAAGCTAGGAGCTACATTTGGTGCAGAAAGGAGAACACAGATTGTTGTAAGTGAATTTTCATTATTGCTTGTAAAATCCAGCTTTCCATTTCGCTTCCCAGACTGAGTTCAGCTGAGCTTTTGTTTGATGTGGGTGGGTTAAACCATCACATATCATCAGATCCCAGCAGCCAGAGCTACCCATGCCATTGCGCCATTTAGCAGCTGTTCTCTAATAGCTTTTTATTCTCTTTCCATTTACCTTTACTGAAAGTTGCTTCATTAGGGACACCTGCGACGTCTTTCTTTTGTGGTAATGCATGGGCATGTGTGATTTTGAGAGTTATTTGTGTCATATTCCCATTAACAAGCTATAATTAAACCATCTAATTAGAAAAGCAAGGTTTTATTCAAAAAAGGTTCTTATGTTTTCAAAAGAAAGTCTGACAGAACTGTGATTAAGATTCTCCATTGGATGAGCATTACAGGTTTTTTTTTCATAAGGCTCTTAATTACGCAACACAAAATGATAAATAAATTAAATTAAAGATATAATTTTATTTTTCTGAAAAGAAGGGGGGCAAAGTGCAACAACAAAAAACCAAATCACACATTTCAATAAAAATCTGTTTAAAAAAAAAATCCATACATATAGTAGGGAGGGGAATAAATAAATTTAAACATATAGAATAACATAATAATAAACATAAATATAGCAGGAGCAGGGAAGTCATTGTGCCCCTGGACTCAGCACTGGTTAGGCCACACCTTGAGTCCTGTGTCCAGTCCTGGGCCCCTCAGTTTAGGAAAGATGTTGACTTGCTGGAACATGTCCAGAGAAGGGCAACAAAGATGGGGAGAGGTTTGGAGCACAGCCCTATGAGGAGGGGCTGAGGGAGCTGGGGTTGCTTAGCCTGGAGAACAGAAAGCTCAGAGGAGACCTTATTGATGTCTACAACTACCTGAAGGGAGGTTGTAGCCAGGTGGGGGTTGGTCTCTTCTCCCAGGCAACCAGCACCAGAAGAAGAGGACACAGCCTCAGGCTGCGCCAGGGTAGGTTTAGGCTGGATGTTAGGAAGAAGTTCTTCCCAGAAGGAGTGATTGGCCATTGGAATGGGCTGTCCAGGGAGACAGTGGAGTCATCATCACTGGAGGTGTTTAGGAAGAGACTGGATGGGGTGCTTGGTGCCATGGTTTAGTTGATTAGATGGTGCTGGGTGATAGGTTGGACTCAATGATCTCAAAGGTCTTTTCCAACCTGGTTAACTCCTATTCTATTCTATTCTATTCTATTCTATTCTATTCTATTCTATTCTATTCTATTCTATTCTATTCTATTCTATTCTAGTCTAGTCTAGTCTAGTCTAGTCTAGTCTTGTCTAGTCTAGTCTAATCTATTCTTTTCTTTTCTTTTCTGTTCTATTGATTATTTTTAATGTATTATGCATGTCAGCCTAGACAAAAGCTGAGTACTGATGCAAAATGTAGTGAATAGTATCTTGCACTTATTCAACAGATAGTTAACTGTACATTATATTCCCAATATATGCCTACTATTTGAGTGCAGGAACAACTCCTTTGAACCACAGCAGTGGTCCACCCAACCCAGCACTTCACTTCTAGATAGGGTAAAGTGAAAGACTATCTAGTGGTAGCACACAGAACTGAACACTTTCCTCTGTCCTTTTGTGTCTCTGCAACCTGCCTGTTTTACACTGTTGTCCTATTCATTTTTGCCAAGTGCTCTTTAGTTTTATTCTTGTGGTGTTTAGTGAACAGCAATTCTGCCTTCACTGTGTCTGTGATCTGGATCTTATCGTCAGTTTGTTAGAAATATTAACTTTATTTTGTCCTATTTTAAGTTTCCAGTTACTTTTCCTAAATAGGATCAGTCTCACCAACATAGATTGTCTGTCCTCACTCATTCATTTTCACCAAGGCAAATGATTCTGAGGGAAGAAGTCAGTCAGTAAATATGGAGTGTAGTACCTGAGAATGAAGTTAGGGGGTTTTAATCTGGCTAAAAAATAAACTGGCACTGTACTGAGACACCTTGAATCCTCTGTTTTTTTGCAGATTTTGACAGAAATTCATTGTCCTGTAGGAAAGGTTCTTGACACCTGTCTAAATCTTTCAGGCAGTTGAAGCTTATTCCTGATGTGGTGGAGCTTAGTGCTTAAATTTGGACAGACTTTAAAAGTCCCTGCATATTTGAGTGGCTCCACAGATGGCATGCTCCCAAAAAAGGACCAGGCATGCACTGGCCTGGGGTTGTGGGTGTTGCAATTAGCATGGAGCTTTTTGGCTGGAGCATCAAAATAGACCCAAGGGCTGAGAGCAGCCAGTCTCTCTTGTGTTTCTCAGACTGCCCATGCTGTTTACACACAGGCAGCAAGACGGAGAAGGGGGATTGGACTAATCAGAATTCAAATAGGAGGTGAAAGAGAGAATATGAAGAAGTAGGAGCTAAAAAATTCTGGAACAGCTGTGCTATAAACAGCTCAGAGAGTTGGGGTTGTCCAGCCTAGAGAAAAGAAGGCTCCAAGGAGGCCTTATAGAGGCCTTTCAGTACTTAAAGGAGACTATAAGAAAGATGGGGACAGTCTTTTTGCAGGGCCTGTTGACAAGGGTAATGATTTGAAATTAAAAGAGGGCAGATTTAGACTAGATATAAGGGAAAGACTTTTTACAATGAGGGTAGTGAAACACTGAAACAGGTTATTCAGACCAGTGGTATATGTCCCATCTCTGGTATCATTCAAGGTCAAGTTGGACAGAGCTTTGAGCAACCTGATCTAGTTGAAGATATCCCTGCTTACTGCAGGAGGATTTGACTGTATGACCTTTAAAAGTCCCATCACTTCCCTTCTGTGTTTCTATGATTCTATGAAAAAGAAGGGATTTGTGGAAACAAAACACAACCCTGCAGCTCAAGCACATTTGCGGGCCTGATTGATTTGGACCCACATCTTTTGCTGTGTTAGGGTTTACCTCACTGCCAAGCCCAACAAAAACAAATTAGGCTAAAGGAGGGTGGTGGTGTTTAGTTTGAGCATAGAGCAGTGAGATGTGAAATGAATTTCTGTATACTTAATCTTAGCCAAATGAGGCTGTCAGATGTTTGTTTCTCCAACCTGCCTCAGCACTTTATACCAAGAGGAAAATGTTCCCTGAGTGTAAAGCACAAGCAAGTGAAATGAAAAACCATGAATGCAAATATTTATCATTTTCTCTCTCATTAGTATTCCTTGCTCAAAAGCCAGAACGTGCTGTTTGTACCTCCTCGATCTCTATAAGCTGCCTGGCTCCCTTGTTGCTCTTCCCACAGGCAGCAACTAATAACAGCCTGCCATTTGAGGTTCTCGTGTGGGAGTACTCCAGCAAGTGGGAGAGGAGGAGGGAGTGTGAAGATTGCCTCATGACAGGCACCCAAACTTCCAGGAGCTGTTACCTATCCCTCACCCTGGGAACAGGAAGGTGCGTTGCAGGTGAAACCACCAGCTCCCCAGTGGTTTCAGTGATCTTAGGCTGGCCTGAGTTGGATCTAGAAGTACCTCTGACTCCTGAGCGAGCCCTAACTCCCAATCAAGGCAAATAGGACAAATAATGTTTAGATATAGTTCAAACCAGGGATTAGATTTCAATGCTACACTTTCAATTGGATTTAGGATCAAGGATGCAAAAGCAATTCCTGACAGATCCTTGTTCTGTCAAAACACAGCAGCACTTTTGTGGCAGGTACAAGCTACTCCCCAGAAAGCGCCAAGGGCCAAGGCCTGCTAGGAGCTGATAAAGATCAGCTTGATGCCCCCAGACATTAGCACCACAGCACAATTCCAGGGTATAAATGGAGTCCTGCTATGGAGAGTGAGGCAGACTGGCAGTCAGATCTTCTCCTCTTAGCACAGGACCTCATCTAAGGAGTCCTCACCCCCACCTTAGTGAGTGTATATCCTGGGTACCCATGGGGAGATTTTCCGTTTCTGCATGAGTGTGTGCTCATTTTGGTTCATCTCTCCCCAGGCAGTTTAACTAGTCATGCAAGTGACATCCAAACCTGTAATTTTATTGTGTCAGAAGAAGAGAAGATTTTAATAGATCCAGAGTTTTCAAGTGGCTGTTGCTGTCTGTTTTGTGGGGGCCTATGCATCAAACCTTTAGATAGGACCGATCCATTCACTTGGACATCAAATCCTAGGCGTAAAGTCATGTTCACCCTATTTGAGCTCACTGACACCAAGTGAGTGACAAGTTAATTTGTGGTTCAGTCTGGGTTTTGATCCATGTTGTTCCCTCCAAAGAGAGCCTTTCTGTAAATCTCCCACACACAAGGACCGCAGATCTTCCATATGAATTGAATGAGGGAAACCAAGTCAAAAACCTCACAAATGTTTTCTCTGCACAATTAATTGCCCCTCTATGCAAATAGAATAGAATAGAATAGAATAGAATAGAATAGAATAGAATAGAATAGAATAGAATAGATTAACCAGGTTGGAAAAGACCTTTGAGATCATTGAGTCCAACCTATCACTCAACACCATCTAATCAACTAAATCATGGCACCAAGCACCCCATCCAGTCTCTTCCTAAACACTTCCAGTGATGATGACTCCAGCACTTCCCTGGGCAGCACATTCCAATGGGCAATCACTCTCTCTGTGAAGAATTTCTTCTTAACATCCAGCCTAAACCTCGCCTGGTACAGCTTGAGACTGTGTCCTCTTGTTCTGGTTCTGGATGCCTGGGAGAAGAGACCAGACCCCACCTGTCTACAACCTCCCTTCAGGTAGTTGTAGAGAGCAATAAGGTCTCCCCTGAGCCTCCTCTTTTCCAGGCTAAGCAACCTCACAGGGCTGTGCTCCAAACCCCTCCCCAGCTTTGTTGCCCTTCTCTGGACATGTTCCAGCAAGTCAACGTCTTTCCTAAACTGAGGGGCCCAAAACTGGACACAGTACTCAAGGTGTGGCCTAACCAGTGCAGTGTACAAGGTTTGGAGTGAAATAAGGAAGGCATTCCTGAGCCAGCACTGTCCTGTGCTCTGCTCCAGACAGTACAGAAGCAGTTGCAGAACTGTGTGAAAACCATCTGCTGCAGGTTTGCATCTGTTCATTTCCTGCTAACCAGCACCTCTCATGGAGTCCACCCAGAAGTGCCTGACATGTCAGAGATGAGGACATTTTTGAATGCAGAGCTGTCTTATTTGCAAAAGAGAAGCACATTTGTTTGCATTGCAAGGTCATGCCCTCCACATTCAGAGGTGGGCTTTTTCCTATGATGACAAAGGAAGAAATAAATTTTGATGGTGAAATGGGAAAAAAAGGGAATGTGATTCATACATTCCTTATCCTAATCTCTCTTTTTTTTTTTTTTTTCCTTATGTGAGGGAGGGCGAACTTATTCCAGTTTTCTGAGATATCACAGCCTCCAAATAGCCCATTCTAGGCTAAAGAATCATAAACCACGAGCGCCAGCTAGTTTTAATGTTGCTGGATATCTCAAAGCCAGCAGCATGTGGCATATGCTCATATCAGAGATGGGATCATGCAGTTCATGTACTTAAGAAGCTGCTCTCAGAAAAGGCTTGCAGGAGCAGTTCTCTGTTGTGCTGCCAGCCTCATCCAACCACCAACATGAGATACTCCTGTTCAGTGAGGTATTACCTCCTTTAACACTACTTAAAAGATAATGGCCTACTTCTCAGTTTCTGATGGTCTCTCCTTGTTGACTTAACTTATTGTGATTTGAACTGAGGTGAGGTGAGGTCAGATCTGCTTTCCTACAAGGAAAGAAATGGAGGCTAAACACCAGGAAATAAATTTGTAACAACAGAAACACTATACAGGAACAGATTGCCTGATGAAGATCTGGAATATCCAACATGGACGGGGTAAACATGGGTTAGGTAAGACTTTGCCATGAACAGGACGGAGATGTAAGATCCTGCACAACGGCAAAAGGAAGAACTTTATGCCTTCCTGAGGTCCTCTCCAAAACTATTTTCTGTGATTGTCTCAGTTCATGTTAACCATATTTAACTAAGTTGGATAACAATTTTGGCAGTAAGTCAAGTGTCACATTTGACATTTGAAATTTGATTTATTACATTTGTAGGCTGCTGCACTCTTGCTAATTCTTCCCACACTGTCCTGGGCCCAAATCTCACAGATCTGTTTAGCAGTCTGATTAACAAAAGTATTCCCAGGATCCCAAGAAGCTATCATTTTAAGACTCAACAGAGCAATATTTGATTTACTTCATGAAATTTGCTTTTTATTTTTGCTAGCAAGCAATGAAAATATGTCAACGAATACTCAGACCAAAGAGAATATCAAGGGGGGAAAAATGTCTGTGCAACCAGCTGGTTCTTTCCAAAACTCATGGGCATACTCTTTGTGTGCTTGGGGGAAGGAGGAATAGCAAAGAAGAAAGTTTAAGACAGAGCTAAAAGTTACATGAATCTGCAGGAAAGATGAAAAATAATAATGCTCTTTGTCCTGCTGGACAAAGTCAGGGACCTTGATAGAAAGTGAAGATTAATTTGGAAATGGTAATTGTATTATTATGTTACTGAATGTAAATGCTTCTTTTTAATGTTGTGGTGGGTTAGCCCCCACTCTGAAAACAAAAAACACAGCAGGGGGAGGGCTTGCAGGTACTTTTCACTCCCTGCAGGGCATTTTTCCCCTGGGAAGCTGAGTCTGTTCCACTCCCCACTCCCTGCCCAGCTAGGGTATAAAAAGCAGGACATCGTAGCTGTTAGTCCTCCTTTTGGCTCCTGCCTCTGCTGGATGAGAGCTACTGCAGCTGCCCTCCTGCTCCTCTGCCACATGGTTGGAACTGATCCTTCTCCCTGCTGCCTCTGCACCTCTTCAGAGAAAGACTGGCTTTGTGTTGTTCTTTTTTGTCCCACTCCCATCCATCCTTGTTCCTTGCCCTTGTGAACCTTTCCTGTTATTGTTTTATATATATATTGTTTGAAGAAAACTCTTTACCTCTCGACTTCCAAGCCGACTCCAAATTATTGTTTGGTGGATTTGCTCCTTCCTTTTTTTCCCCTCTCTGTTGGGAGGGAGGAAGGGGGAATGGGGGAGAGATTCTCAGCCTTGAACCCATCTGAACTCTTAACTCCCGGTTAAGGCTCAAACCACCACAGACATATATCGATATTAAATGTACAGGAAACAGGAAATATTGGATACAGGTTGCATACAGAAATTGAAATGGATGTCTTAAAATTTTGTTTTGTAGGAAAAAAAAAAGAAATAAAAAGTGACAAAAGGTGGGAATGAGGAAGGGAAGAACTTAAAAGGGAAAAAACATCAGCAGCTGTGCAGACAGTTAGTTTCATTATTTGAAGGGAATATTTGCTCTCCTTTTCTTCCTTGATTCTCTCTTTATTCTTTTGTGTTGTTAGGAAGCTGTAGGTTCTTGCACTAGTAGCTCACATGTTTTCTGACCATTAGAGTATTAATTTCAAAGACAGATTTAAAGCCATCTTATCAAATGAATTGTCTCTTCAAAGGAAATGAAACCTTATGTCTGAATTTCAACAGCTTCTTTACAAAGAGATAAAAATCAATCCCATTTTGCTTCTAGAAACTCTGGCCAAATCCACGTGCATGTTGCCACTGAAAATTCGAGCTAACTGAAAGTTCTTGATATGGAATGGCAAGAGCCAGCGTTTTGTTTCCTTCGGGTATTGGGGAACAGCATTACAAGATGCTTTTAATCCTACCTGAAATCTTTACAGAAAGGTGTGATGAACACTGAGAGCTCTGCTTTCCTCACATAAAAGAAGAAAAGCAAGAGGAAAAGACAAAGACTCTTTTTTGAGAAGAATCGTGGAGAAACTGTCAAGCCTGCATACTGAGTCATCTTTTCTGAAAAGCTCTGCTTTTACAAAGCACTAGATGGATACCACTTGGGAGAGTATACAAAGATGGAGTAATCAGGGCAGCATCTTTCTCCCCGTTATTTACTCTGAGCTGCCACAATAGTTTCATATTTGGACTCTGCTAAATGAAAAATCCATTTTTTCCTCACATTAAGGACACAGAAAACACTTTGGACTCAAACCTAAAAGCTAAATAGCATTTTATTCCAGCTGCACTCAGGAAGTACGACTAGCAATAGCAGCAAAGCTGCCTGACCATACTGATGCCTTTGTCTGTATGAGATGTGCATTAGTGATTCTGCTCCCAGTGCTATTTTGAGATTTGGGGGGCTGCAGAGAATGAAAAAAAAAAAAAAAAAAAAAAAGTGTCTTTCTTTGCTGTATTGAAGATGCTGCATGTTTCATAAGCAGATGATGTCTGGAGCAAGGAAGCTTTCAGGGCAAGAATGATTCTCCTGCAATGTCTGCACAGGGTCTGGCACAGTGTGTGCAGAGCCCAATTAGACTGCTTGGAGCAATAGGAATACTGCAGAGAGTGATATGTAGGATGTGTGAGTGACACCCACGATATTCTTCAAATACAGATGGATCACTAAGTTTCATTAGTGTTAATGGTTGCTACCTACAGAGAGCAATTTATAACCCCAATACAAATGTCTTCTCTTTAGATCATTGAAAAACTATAATGAAGAAAAGAGATGAAGGGAAATACAACAGCAAGTATGTGATCCACATGTGGTTTTTATCACAAACTGCCGGAGTTTTGCCACACCAAATGACAGTTGTCTCTGCAGATAACACATCGTTAAAATTTAAAGAGTCTGGTACATAGAAAGCAGAAAATAAAAAACACTTGCCTAGCTTTGTACCTAGACATTACATTGTACTGCATTCCAATATTTCTCATAGGTCTAGAGATGAACAACTTTTTCTATTCAGATCCCACAGTTAGAATAGAATAGAATAGAATAGAATAGAATAGAATAGAATAGAATAGAATAGAATAGAATAGAATAGAATAGAATAGAATGGAACGGAACTGAATTGAATTGAATTGAATTGAATTGAATTGAATTGAATTGAATTGAATTGAATTGAATTGAATTGAATTGAATTGACCAGGTTGGAAGAGACCTTCAAGATCATCCTACACCCATCATCCAACACCACCTAATCAACTAAACCATGCACACTATCAAGTCTCCTCCTAAACACCTCCAGTTATGGCGACTCCACCACCTCCCCGGGCAGCACATTCCAATGGCCAATCACTCTCTCTGTGAAGAATTTCTTCCTAACATCCAGCCTAAACCTCCCCTAGCACAGCTTGAGACTGTGTCCTCTTGTTGTGGTGCTGGTTGCCTGGGAGAAGAGACCAACCCCCACCTGTCTACAACCTCCCTTCAGGTAGTTTTAGAGAGCAGTAAGGTCTCCCCTGAGCCTCCTCTTCTCCAGGCTAAGCAACACCAGTTCCCTCAGCCTCTCCACACAGGGCTTGTGCTCCAAACCCCTCCCCAGCTTTGTTGCCCTTCTCTGGACACATTCCAGCAAGTCAACATCTTTCCCAAACTGAGGGGTTCCAGAAAGAGACACTGGCATAAATGAGAAACACATAGCAAATAATGCATTTACTTAATGACTCACAAGGTTGGTTGCAGAAAGGTCAGTATATTCTTTTCTATTACCTGGCCAAGGGATTCCAACACACACTGTCATGAAAACTATTTTACTCAGTTGAGTCCAGAGAAGTGGTAAAAAAAGTCCATTGAAAACATTCCTTGCAATCTTAATGAAGTAAGAAGAGATAACAAAGCCTACATCCTTATCAGAGTAGCACAATTAGGCAAATCCAGCTTGAAGCACTGTGTTAGTTTTGCATTTTGAATTCTTTTTCAGCAAGTTACCCTCCTACCTAGGGTGCCTACGAGTTGATAAGTAAATGGTCATTTCACTTGCATAAGAGTAACAACACAGCAAATATTTGAAAGATTTAGACCCTTCATTTTGTGACAGAAAAATCACTGCATAATTTTGACAGCCTAGTGGCCAAGTGTCTCGGTCCGGAGAGGGAAAGAGACTCAGTTCTTTTGCATATTCCCGTGTTGTGAAATGAGAGGCACAAACGAGGCCAAAATATCAACAGCCAGGCTATTTATTACATAAATAAAGTGGAGGGATCGGAAGGGGAGAGAGAGAAAAGAGAGAGAGCGAGAGAGAGAGAGAGAGAGAGAGAGAGAGAGAAGAGGAAAGGAATTATCACAGTATCACAGTATCACAGTATTACTAAGCTTGGAAGAGACCTTGAAGATCATCAAGTCCAACCACTAACCGCAGACGTCACGACTAGACCATGGCACCAAGTGCCACATCCAGTCCCCTCTTGAACACCTCCAGGGACGGCGACTCCACCACCATTATATTACTAGACCCCTCACCCCCACAAGACAGTTTGAGTCTGTGGAGGAAAGGTGCTGCAGGAAATGTTGGGTCTGTAGAGAAACGATGCTGAGGCTTTGGCTGTAGAAGAGATGTGGTCCTCTGGGCAGCCTCTTCAGCTCCATGAGTTGGAGCAGGCGGAACTTAGGACATGGAGAGAGGGTTCAGTCTGCTTGTTCCAGGCTCCATGGCCTCTTTTCTTCGCAACAGCATTGCCCCAGGCTTTTCCTTCTCTCATGCTTTCCTTCTCAGCGGCATTGTCCTCCTGTGTTTTTGGTTCTCCATTTTCTTCTCCTCCATTTTTCTTCTCTGCTAAGCCAGTAGTTGCTCAAGTCTTTTATACAGTTTTTTAGTCCTTAGCTACGTGTCCAACTATTGTCCCTCAGGAATTTAGGGGCCAGGAAATCATCCTTAGGTAAGTATCCAGGTATCGTTCTCCAGGAAATCTTTCTGTGTATTCCGGTATGTTCGGGCAGGGGTCTGGATGGAGAGGGGGGGCCTCCGCCTCCTCCTTCTCCATCTACCTATCCACATACTCATTACACATCAGGAAACAGGTGGTGAGTCCATTGTCTCATCATCCTCCCTTCCTGGGGTATCTGATGGCTGGAAATGATCTTGTCCTGAAGGCGTGATGGCTGGGCCCTTGGGCCATTGTCGTAGGCCAGCTGCAGTCCCGTGAGCAATGTTATCTTTGCACCTTCCAAGAGTCGTTCCAGTGGCTCTGCCCAACACACATCAGCTATTGTCTGGGCAAGCAGCAAGTGATTTTCTCTTTGTTGAGTCACACCAGGAGAGACAAGCTTTTAGTCTCTCACACCAAGGAGAGCTGCATTTTCCACAGCTGGCCAAAACATCTACTCTAAATTGTCAGGTCTTCAGAAGATCCTGTTATCTTCAGTAAATGTGAAATATGCTTCTGAAAGGATTTTATCTGGGTTTTTTTTTCCATTGCATCGGAGATGAAGTGTCTCCTTGCTTGTAAACTGTTCAGTAGTCAGGTTTACATTTTAATGATAGACATAAACTCATCTCTCATTTCTTTTCTTGTGTGAGAATTAGATAGGGAGACTCCCTGTAAATTAAATGAGATTAGTATAAATCTGGAACATAAACATCTCCCTGCATAAATTTACAGGCATCGATTTTGAAAGGTTAGCAATATGGCAGATGGATGCCATGATGTGTGAACTCAGAAAAGCCAAAAATTCAAGGTTTAGTTCCAAAACTAGTTAGAAGTCTGAGCATTTCCCCAGTTCTCTTGAGCAGGCTTCCTCGACTGACATAAACCACCTGCTGCTTCAGCTTAAGCCAAAAATAATTCAAGAACCCCACTTACATATGGTTTGCATTGCTTCTGCTCTTGATTTCATTGAGAATCTGAAAGCATGGGAAAAGAGGCAAAAATGCATAAGTATGAGTTACACCATTGTTAAAGTTTTAGCACTAATTCCCTACTCTCCTAATGGCAAATGAGCTTTTCCAGAGAATTCCAGAGAGTCCAGCCCTCTGGAAGGGGCTGAACAAAATAAAAGAGAGAAATTTATCCCATTCCATTGGTCTGCAAATTCTGACAGCAGAGCTTGTTTTAGCTCCAAGAGGACACAGTCTCTAGCTGCCCCAGGGGAAGTTTAGGCTGGAGGTGAGGAGAAGGTTCTTCCCAGAAAGAGTTGTTGGCCATTGGAATGTGCTGCTCAGGGAGGTGGTGGAGTCACCATCCCTGGAGATGTTCTAAAAAAGGATTGGATGTGGCACTTGAAGCCATGATTTACTAGCCAGGAGGTGTTGGGTGATAGCTTGGACTTGATGATCATTGAGGTCTTTTCCAAACTTATTGATGATATGATTCTCTGATTCTTGCTTTTTTCTGCCAGTTTCTACTTCTGACCTTGCTCTTGCTCGTCCTGCTTGTTCTTGTTTGGGTTATTAGTAATACTGTCTGGGATGAGGGGAAGGGAAGGGAAGGAAGGGAAGGGAAGGTTTGGGAAGGGAAGGAAGGTTTGGGGAAAGGGAAGGGAAGGGAAGGGAAGGGAAGGGGAAGGGAAGGGGAAGGGAAGGGGGAAGGGGAGGGAAGGGGAGGGAAGGGAGGGAGGGGGAGGGGGGGGAGGGGAGGGGGAGGGGAGGGGAGGGAGGGGAGGGAGGGAGGGAAGGAGGGGGAGGGGAGGAGGGGAGGGGAGGAGAGGGAGAGGAGAGGAGGGAGAGGAGAGGAGAGGAGAGGAGAGGAGAGGAGAGGGAGGAGAGGAGAGGAGAGGGGAGAGGAGAGGAGAGGAGAGGAGAGGAGAGGAGAGGAGAGGAGAGGAGAGGAGAGGGAGAGGAGAGGAGAGGAGAGGGAGAGAGAGGAGAGGAGAGGAGAGGAGAGGAGAGGAGAGGAGAGGAGAGGAGAGGAGAGGAGAGGAGAGGAGAGGAGAGGAGAGGAGAGGAGGAGAGGAGGAGAGGAGAGGAGAGGAGAGGAGAGGAGAGGAGAGGAGAGGAGAGGAGAGGAGAGGAGAGGAGAGGAGAGGAGAGGAGAGGAGAGGAGAGGAGAGGAGAGGAGAGGAGAGAGGAGAGGAGAGGAGAGGAGAGGAGAGGAGAGGAGAGGAGAGAGGAGAGGAGAGGAGAGGAGAGGAGAGGAGAGGAGAGAGAGGAGAGGAGAGGAGAGGAGAGGAGAGGAGAGGAGAGGAGAGGAGAGGAGAGGAGAGGAGAGGAGAGGAGAGGAGAGGAGAGGGAGAGGAGAGGAGAGGAGAGGAGAGGAGAGGGAGAGGAGAGGAGGAGGAGAGGAGAGGAGAGGAGGAGAGGAGAGGAGAGGAGAGGAGAGGAGAGGAGAGAGGAGAGGAGAGGAGAGGTTCGGAGAGGAGAGAGGTTCGGAGAGGAGAGGAGAGGTTCGGAGAGGAGAGGAGAGGTTCGGAGAGGAGAGGAGAGGTTCAGTTCGGAGAGGAGAGGAGAGGAGAGGGTTCGGAGAGAGGAGAGGAGAGGAGAGGAGAGGAGAGGAGAGGAGAGGAGAGGAGAGGAGAGGAGAGGAGAGGAGAGGAGAGGAGAGGAGAGGGAGAGGAGAGGAGAGGAGAGGAGAGGAGAGAGGAGAGGAGAGGAGAGAGAGGAGAGGAGAGGAGAGGAGAGGAGAGGAGAGGAGAGAGGAGAGGAGAGGAGAGGGAGAGGAGACTCAAAGAGAGGAGAGGAGAGGAGAGGAGAGGAGAGGAGAGGAGAGGAGAGGAGAGGAGAGGAGAGGAGAGGAGAGAGGAGAGGAGAGGAGAAGAGAAGAGAAGAGAAGAGAAGAGAAGAGAAGAGAAGAGAAGAAGAGAAGAGAAGAGAAAGAGAAGAGAAGAAGAGAAGAGAGAAGAGAAGAAGAGAAGAGAAGAGAAGAGAAGAGAAGAGAAGAAGAGAAGAGAAGAGAAGAGAAGAGAAGAGAAGAGAAGAGAAGAGAAGAGAAGAGAAGAAGAAGAGAAGAGAAGAGAAGAGAAGAGAAGAGAAGAGAAGAGAAGAGGAGAGAAGAGGAGAGAAGAGGAGAGGATGAGAGAAGAGGAGGAGAGGAGAAGAGGAGAAGAGGAGAAGAGGAGAAGAGGAGAAGAGGAGAATTAACCAGGTCATCGTGTCCAACCTATCATCCAACACCATCTAATCAACTAAACCATGGCACCAAGCACCCCATCCAGTCTCTTCCTAAACACCTCCAGTAATGGTGCCTCCACCACCTCCCTGGGCAGAAGAACTTCTTTCTAACATCCAGCCTAAACCTCCCCTGGTGCTGGTACACAGTCCTCTGAGTTTTGTCCAGGGTGGGTCTGTAGGGGGGATAGCTGAGCTATTATTTGTACATGTTTACTACCTTTTATATTTAGCTTACTTTTGTATTGAATTTACTTTTGTAAATATTCAGTTTCCAGATTCTGAGTAAGTGTGGTTATTCACTGAATTTGGGGTAAGTCTCCAAACTCCATGTGATGCAAAACCACCACATCCATTTAAACAAACAAATGTCAGCCTCTGGAAGAGGTTAGTCTAGTATCCAGTTTTGGGTTAAGGTCAGATATTTTCAGTGCTTATTTCCTGTCGAGATTCTTCCACTTGGAGGAATATTTTTTGCAATACCGGGGAAAAAAATGTATTTTCTATTCACTTTGTACAAAAAACTATTCCTGCATTTCACACTGTGCAATTTCTCTTCTTGTGGATGTCCTCCTGTCATATGGACAGCCCGAGAAAAACATAGAGAAGTGGGAAAATGATAAACTAAAGAGAAAAAAATATACATTTTTCTTATTTTCTATCCTTTTTGTGTACTATTGTTACGGCTTTATTTATTCATCTCCCATGACCTTGGGTAAGTAACTATTGAAACTGTGTGCAATGAATTAAGTAGAGCTATGCAAATACCAAGCTAGGTCTGAATAAATGGAAATGAATTGTGTAACTATACTTTGAGCCTCCATTTATCTTGGGTCTCTGGTGGAGCATGAAGCTGAACAAGATTATCACCTCAGGCCCAATGAAGAAAGGAAGTACCATTGGAAAAACAGAGCTAAACCTTTTCAGGCACATTCACCTCTTGCACAGTGTGGGCTTGTCAATAGGTATAAGGTTTCCTACTTCAAGAAAGCCAAACACCATACTCCTCCTCCTCAGCGTGGTGCTGTGTCTCCCTCTGATGGCATCTGGGCCACACTTCCATGCTGATGAATGCACTAAAGTCTTGCATAACAGAGGATAGTCCTTTTAGCTGAGCTAATGGATATACTTAGATCAGAGATCCTAGGTTTAAAACCTACTATAACATCAAAATATGATTTGCCCCCTTCATGGATCAATTCATAGGTATAAATTTTCAGAAGGGATCAGCTCTCAGCCACAACTTCACTGAAATACAAGGAGCAACAGGTACAAGCTAGAACACAGGAGGTTCCACCTTAGGTTGGACTCAATGATCTCACAGGTCTCTTCCAACCTGGTTAATTCTATTCTATTCTATGAGGAGACATTTCTTTACAGTGAGGGTGATGGAGCACTGGAACAGGATGCCCAGAGAGGTTGTGGAGTCTCGTTCTCTGAAGACTTTCAAAACCCACGTGGATGTTTTCCTGTGTGGCCTGCCCTAGGTGGTCGTGCTTTAGCAGGGAGTCAATGATCTCTGGAGATCCCTTCCAACCCCTAAGATTCTGTGATTCTGTGAATTCATATTAACAACCCCACAAGGACAGAGGCACATGGGGAGATTTAATAATCGGTGCCGGCTAGAAAAGCTCTAAAGACTATAGGGACTTCAAATTGAGCTCCATCAGGCTACTCTGAACATCTAGTTTGTCTCAAGTCTGTAAAATAGCTCTGAGAATCTACAAATTCTGAAAGTCCCTCAGGGCTTCTCACTCACCTTGAGGTTTGAAAGACTTCCTAGTTATGTTCATCTTGTGACTGGCATCCTAAGGACTTGACTAAATGGCCATTTCATGACAATCGGTAGCAAAAATGTGTCCCACACTATTAATTACAGGAACCATCTAACAGTAATCTCAAGACTATTATTTCATTTTAAATCCAAGTATTTATACTCTTTCCACGCTCAGCCCAGACTGGCAAAAGACTGCTGAGCTGGGTAAGTTTTTAAGAGAAAAGAACTGTGTGGATTTGCTTGTGACTGTAAGACTTCACCACAACCTGTCAGACTTCAGAAGAAGAGTCACTTTAAGTTCCATGTGAATTAATAATTCATTATTCATACTTTGAAGCAGAACATAACAGGAAATTCCCACTACTAACTCAGTACTCTATGAGTACTGTGTCCAGTTCTGGACCTCTCAATTTAAGAAAGACGTTGAGACTCTTGAATGTGTCCAGAGAAGAGCAACGAGGCTGGGGAGAGGCCTCGAGCTCAAGCCCTATAAGGAGAGGCTGAGGGAGCTGGGGTTGCTTAGCCTGGAGAAGAGGAGGCTCAGGGGAGACCTTATTGCTCTCTACAACCACCTGAAGGGAGGTTGTAGCCAGGTGGGGTTGGTCTCTTCACTCTAGTGACCAGCACCAGAACAAGGGGACACAGTCTCAAGCTGCACCAGGGGAGGTTTAGGCTTGAGGTGAGGTGAAAGTTCTTCACAGAAAGAGTAATTAGCCATTGGAATGTGCTACCCAGGGAGGTGATGGAGTCACCATCCCTGGAGGTGTTAAATAAGGGATTGGACTTGGCACTTGAAGCCATGGTTTAGTTAGTCATGAGGTTTTGGGTGACAGATTGCACTTGATGATCTTTGAGATCTTTTCCAACCTCGTTGATTCTATGATTCTACTCACTAGTAACTCAGTCAGTTCTGCTGAAAACCCAAAGTATGCTGATGAGAAGACTCCTTTCTTATAGGGTTGAAAATACAGTCATCTTCTGTTGCAGTACAGCACTTTAGCAAAATGTCTCAAGGCATTAAACCCAATAAAACTATCATAATCCTGCTGTAATGAAAACCCTCAGCGATCTAGGGTCTGGGGATAAGTATGAAGCAAAGAGTTCTTAAAGGTCTCATCACATATGTGTCCTGGAAAAATAGTGTTGGAAAAAATCTATATCAAACCCATGTGATTAAAATCAGCAGCACTGCCACTGATTTCAGGAAAGCTTTTTAATATTTTAGGGTGTACCACTGAGTTCCATAAAAAACAGCAACATCTTGGACCTGCTGCCTCTAGCTCTGAAACCTTTCCATCATATCCAGATCAATGTGAACTCTCAGAAATAAAACAACCAAAACTAATGTCATAGCACAAAAGACTGATATTAGTAAGGAAATTGTAATGCTAGGAATGTCTCTGCAGGAGCCAAGACTACTGCCCTTTGATTCTGGTGGGGGTATTGCTACAGAAATTCACAGGAAACTGTTTAATCAGAAGTAAATGCTATTTCTGGAGGGCATTGTCTTTGTTTCTCTAAGCCATGTATTCAGAGAAGGGTGACTGCCTGGTGATAATGATTAAACCTAGAAGGAGTTCAACCTCTTCATTTGTGTGCCCATACAAATTTCTCAGAGAAGGTGGAGATCCTTTAGAAAGCTCACATGCAGAGATTGCTGCAAGCATGTGTGAAATCTGCTTTTCTTTCTTACTTTACACAGACCTTGCAGAATTACTGCATTGATATCTTTATTGAAAGGCACTCACATGGAGAACGCTTTTGTATTTTGCAGGTGACATAAGTTTATTTTGGCCCTACTATGAGGGAAAGGAGGTCCCTTGTCCTACATGTGAATCTGGCTGGCAGCCCTCTGACTGCAGTGAGCACAGAGCTGAGCACCAGCCAGTGAGCCCTGTTGGATGTCTGTGGATCTGGGTCATGCTTAGCACTATTTTCAGACACGGGGTTCCGACTGATACAAAGCATGGGTAGATCAGGCCAGTGTCTGCCTGCTGAATACCACAGTCATCTCTTTCCCTCATTGAGTCCTTCACTATCTGGCTTCTGGTTTGATGTCAGCTGGTACTATTTTCACCTGCTTGTCTGCTGAGTCCTGTGATTAGATGTTCACAGTACCATGAATGCCACAGAGTTCCTGGCACATGACATTGGTCTTTACACAATGCTGGAGGCATCTTCAGATGGAATTTGTTCCAACTGAAGCAAGAGTTGTCATTTGGCTTGAGATCTCCCTTACTGAGACTGCAGGTTATTTATGGAAGAAACTGCCTTCATAGAAAGGGTTAGAATCGCAGAATCACAGAACCCACTAGGCTGGAAGAGACCTCCAGGATCACCAAGTCCAAAGCCTAAACCTCCCCTGCACATCTTGAGGCTGTGGCCTCTCTTCTGTGCTGGGTACCTGGGAGAAGAGCCCAACACCATCAGTGGGTCCTCACTTAATTCAGTGGACTTTAGTGCCCTAGAGATGGCAATCAAGATCTGGATTCCCCCACTGGGCCACCAGTTTTCAAGTTTCTCTACAGATACCCAAGACTCAGTTAATGATGGCAGTATTTATGCTGCACAGTTCAAGGTTACTTTGGATACAACCCAACTATATTTTCCCTTCCCTAAACCAAACAAGATTCATTTTATCTTATGTGACAGGCACTGGCAGGTTTAACTAGTGAGCAACTTGGGAACAACCCAAACAAGAGTCTTGTGTATGATATGGCTGAGGACTTCTTTGGGGTTTCTTTGCATAGCAGCTTTAACCAGGCTACCAATCTGTATCTGTTTAACATACTGCACTGAAGTGCTAGGAAGCCAAAGTATACACACTACTGAAAAGAAACACTGCAAGAAGCTGAGCACCTTAGTAACTGGGATCAGTTTGCTCAGGCTAAAGAAAAATTTCTGAAGGTGTTGCAGTAGACAGCTTGTGGGTCAAAATGCAGCCAGGAAGAAGGGACTGGGTCAAAGGACCAAACCAAAAAGTGAATACTTTGGGCCAAATTATGGAGAATTATTGGAAAATTATGGATCAGATTATCTTGGTGGCAATAACTGCACACCTGCAGGACGGCCAAGGGCTCAGGTCCAGCCAACATGGATTTAGGAAGGGCAGATCCTGCCTCTCCAACCTGATCTCCTTCTATGATCAGGTGACCCGCCTGGTGGATGTGGGGAGGCCTGTGGATGTGGTCTACCTGGACTTCAGCAAGGCCTTTGACACCGTCCCCCACAGTAAACTCCTGGCCAAGCTGTCAGCCCATGGCTTGGATGGGAGCACATCGCGTTGGGTGAGGAACTGGCTGGAGGGCCGAGCCCAGAGAGTGGTGGTGAATGGTGCCACATCCAGCTGGCGGCCAGGCACTAGTGGTGTGCCCCAGGGATCAGTGCTGGGCCCCATGCTCTTTAATATCTTCATTGATGATCTGGATGAGGGGATTGAGTCAGTCACCAGCAAATTTGCAGATGACACCAAGTTGGGGGCAGATGTTCATCAGTTAGAAGGCAGAAGAGCTCTGCAGAGAGACCTCGACCGACTGGACAGATGGGCAGAGTCCAACAGGATGGCATTCAACAAATCCACTTTGGCCACAACAACCCCATGCAGAGCTACAGGCCGGGGTCAGAGCTGCCAAACAGAGAGGGACCTGGGCTTGCTGATTGACAGCTGCCTAAACATGAGCCAGCAGTGTGCCCAGGTGTCCAAGAAGGGAAATGGCATCCTGGTCTGCATAAGAGTGTGGCCAGCAGGAGCAGGGAGGTCATTCTGCCCCTGTACTCTGCATTTGTTAGCCCACACCTTGAGTCCTGTGTCCACTTCTGGGCCCCTCAGATTAGGAAGGACATTGAGACACTTGAACATGTCCAGAGAAGGGCAACAAGGCCTTGAGCACAAGCCCTATGAGGAGAGGCTGAGGGAGTTGGGGTTGTTTAGCCTGGAGAAGAGGAGGCTCAGGGGAGTCCTTACTGCTCTCTACACCTACCTGAAGGGTGGTTGTAGCCAGGAAGGGTTGGTCTCTTCTCTCTAGTGACCAGCACCAGAACAAGAGGACACAGTCTCAAGCTGCACCAGGGAGATTTAGGGTGGAGGTGAGGAGAAAGTTCTTCACAGGGAGAGTTGTTCACCATTGGAATGTGCTGCCCAGGGAGGTGGTGGAGTCACCATCCCTGGAGGTGTTCAAGAGGGGATTGGATGTGGCACTTGGTGCCATGGTCTAGTCATGAGGTCTGTGGTGACAGGTTGGACTTAATGATCTTTGAGGTCTCTTCCAACCTTGGTGATACTGTGATACTGTGAAATTCTAAGAAATAATTTCATACAAAGAGACTTAGTAAATTAAGCTGCCAAACTGGAGCTCAGCTTCTGTGCTTACAACATGCCTGGTCTAGTAGTCACGGGGTGTTGGGTGACAGGTGGGACTTGAGGATCTTTGAGGTGTTCTCCAACCTTGTTGATTCTATGATTATTCTCTGGGAATGGTGGAATGGTTTATTTTCCTTGGTAACGACTGATGAGTTCACCATTCCCTCAGTATGTCCAAATTTGTCCCATTGCTTTCCTTGCTCTATTTTTCATACACACACACAAGTGCATTTGAAGTAATGCTCATAATTACTTCAGCTTTTGAAAATAAACTATATGTTAACACAGAATAGAAATGGCTTCTGACAGAGGCTGCCTTTGATGGCACAGCAGGTAAGAGCAAAGAATTGCTCTGTGCACAGGGGTCATTAAGTCAAAGTAAAGGTGTCCATGTAAGTGAGACTAGGCAGACATGCATTTGGAAAGAGAAATAAGCAAAGGCTGGATTCAAGGGGAAATAAAAGAAAGAATGCCCTGGAAATATCATGTGCAAACTTCCCATTGCTCCTTCAGGCTGCCTAGCCCAGGAGACCACGGCTGCTATAGCATAAGAGTCCAAAGAGTGGTGATCAACTGTGCCAAGTCCAGCTGCAGAGCTGTAACTAGTGGAGCCCCCGCTGGATCAGTGCTGGATCCAGTCCTGTTCGAGATCTTCATCAATGACACTGATGAGGGGACAGAGTGTCTGCTCAGCAAGTTTGCTGATGATACCAAACTGGGAGGCTTGGCTGAGATGCCTGATGGCAATGTAGCCATTCAGCGAGACTTGGGCAGACTGAGAGCTGGGCAGAGAGGAACCTAACGATGTTCAACAAGGATAAATGCAGAGTCCTGCATCTGGAAAGGAATAGTAAACTGCACCAGTACAGGTTAGGAGGTGATCTGCTGGAGAGCAGTCCTGTGGAGAAGGACCTCAGAGTCCTAGTGGACAATAAGTTATCCATGGGTCAGCAATGTGCCCTTGTAGCCAAGGCCAATAAGATCCTGGGGTGCGTTAAGAGGAGTGTGTCTAGCAGATCAAGGGAGGTTCTTCTCCCCCTCCACTCTGCCCTGGTGAGACCTCACCTGCAATATTTAGTCCAGTTTTGGGCTGCCCAGTCCAAGAGGGACAGGGATCTGCTGGAGAGAGTCCAACAGAGAGCTACCAGGATTAAGGGACTGGACCATGTGCCCTGTAAGGAGATGCTGAGAGACCTGGGGCCATTTAGTCTGGAGAAGACTAAGGGGGGGGTTTAATAAATGGTTATAAATATCTGAAGGCTGGGTGTCAAGAAGGAGGGGACAGGCTCTGCTCTGTTGCACCTTGTGATGGGACAAGGGGCAATGGATATAAACTACAGCACAGGAAATTCCACCTCAAAATGATGAGGAACTTCTTCACTGCGAGGCTCACAGAGCACTGGAACAGGCTGCCCAAAGAGGTTGTAGAGTCTCCTCTGCAGACTTTCAAGGCCCATCTGGATGTATTCCTGTGCAACCTGTGCTAGATACCATGGTCCTGCTCTGGCAGGGGGTGGACTTGATGACCTTCAGAGGTCACTTCCAACCCCTAACATCCTGTGTAAGATGGTACTGCTGCTTTCACAGGTAACAATTTAGATCAGCTATAACTTACGACATGAACCCTTGAGTTCCTATGTATTGTCATAGTATCAGTGCCCTAACCAGCCTTCCCACTCATGCTTTTTAGGGCAGAATTATGTCGACCTGTTTCAACCCCTGAACAGTTAATCTAACTGAGGTTTTCAAGGTGTTAGCAGGTCCTTCAAATAGCTGTCATGGTAGTGTGCAGTTAACCCTTGTTGCCATAAGGGCCCTGTTAGGAGTGAGTTATAGTCATTCCATTTAAGGAAGGAAAGATTATGCTTCCGAGTGTGTGTTAATAGAATTGGCATATGCCCTATGCTTGCAGGGACTCTCAGGACTCTCCAGAAAAGAGCTGTTTTATCAAATCTATAGGGTGTTTTTTTTTATAGAACATATAAACATGCTTGTAATGGTAATTTGTGCATGGCATTGAATAACTGAGTGATGTAACTACACAGGGAGAGAGTCTGAGGCAGTAAGACTGTGTGAGAGGCTAAATCTTGTCTCTCTTGATGTGACACAACAAACATAAAATCACCTTTGCTGCTTGCCCAGACAATAGCTGATGTGCATTGGGCAGAAGCCACTGGAAGGACTCTCTGGAAGATGCATAGATAAAGGCTGCTCAGCAGACTGCAGCTGCCCTGGAAATAATGGGCAGAGGCCACTGCTGTTGATACTCTCTGGAATATACATACCTAAAAACCATATAAAAGATCTGAGCAACTACTGGCTCAGGAGAAGGAAAACATAGAAGGGAAAGACCTGGACAATGCCACTGGGAAGGAAAACACGAGAAGGAAAAGCCCGGGGCAGTGCTGCTCTGAAGAAAAATGGAGAGAATACCAGGAGAGAAAAATGACAGAGACATCACCATGGAGCCTGGAAGAAGCAGACCAAGAGGAACCCTCTCTCCGTGTCCTAGGTTCCGCCTGCAACTCATGGAGCTGAAGAGGCTGCTCAGAGGACAGCACAGCCAGCAAGGACAACCTCTCCTCCACGCCAAAGCTGCAGCACCCTTCCAAAGCTGCAGCAGCCTTCCTCCACAGACCCAAACTGTCTTGGGGGTGAGGGGTGTGGTAATATAATTCCTTTCCTCTTCTCTCTCCTTCTCCTGTTTCTCACTCTCTATTCTCTCTCTCTCCCCTTCTGATCCATCCACTTTATTCTGTTTATAAATAGCCTCAAGGGCTGTTGATATTTTGGCCTCAGTTGTGCCTCTAGTTTCATAACTTGGCAATATTCAAAAGAACCGTGTCTCTTTCCCTCTCTGGAACGAGACAGACTGCACTGCACAGAACATTGGATACTCATACCCATCCTCATAAGAACAGCCTTTGTGAAACCAGTTTCCTTTCACTTGCTTCAATTAGAATATCCATAAACATTTCCAGTCATTGCTATCATCACATCAGTTTGGACACACAGAATATCTTGATATGTAAGTATGTGCAATCATATTTGTGAAAAGTATCCAATTTGGTTCAGTTAGACTGAGCTGTTCACCATTCAAAAAGCAGGAAGGTAACTGCATGACTGTTGATGCTAAAGTTGATAGCACTAATGATTTCTCATCCATTCAAGGGACTTCTTCACTCTGTTTTGTTTGGAGCTTTTTGTTGCTGCTGTTCATTCAGGTTTGTTTTGGTGTTTGTTTCTTTGCTTGTTTTTAATACCTTTGCCATCCTCTGCTCTGCAAGCAGAAGAAATACAATGGCTACATATGCACTGTAAACTGAGTCTAGGGGTGACCTTAACCCCAGAGTCCTGACAGTTTATTTCCATATTTCTTACAGAAACAAGAAACATGAACAAAATAATTGAGAATTCTCTACCTGTAAGACTTTTTTCACTTTTCCAGTTTATATCCCATCTCCCAAACCTACTATTCTTGTCTCACCACATCGCTTGAGAGGATATTCATATTTCAGTGCACGATCTGAAGTTGCAGCATATGGCATAAATCCACTACCTAACTGTACATAGGCTGACAACCCCCAACAGGCAAAGTGGAGACAGCTGAATAACATAATCTACTGAAAACAAGTTCTGACCATTGTATGAACAGAGAAGATGGTGCAAAATTAGCATAAGTTTCATGAAGTCATGATTTGTGTGAAAAACAACTGCTCATGCGCTGTGACAGTGAGACTGAGAAAGTACCATCCATAGAATCATAGAATCATAGAATCAATAAGGTTGGAAAAGACCTCAAAGATCATCAAGTTCAACCTGTCACCCAACACCTCATGACTACTAAACCATGGCACCAAGTGCCATGTCCAATCCCTTCTTGAACACCTCCAGGGATAGGGACTCCACCACCTCCCTGGGCAGCACATTCCAAAGGCCAACAACTCTTTCTGTGAAGAACTTTCTCCACACCTCGAGCCTAAACTTCCCCTGGCACAGCTTGAGACTGTGTCCCCTTGTTCTGGTGCTGGTTGCCTGGGAGAAGAGACCAACCCCCTCCTGGCTACAACCTCCTTCAGGTAGTTGTAGAAAGCAATAAGGTCTCCCCTGAGCCTCCTCTTCTCCAGGTTTCTCCACCTTAGCTGTCAACAAGAGGAATCCAAAGATATTTAATAATTGAAATCATCTTCTGAAATCAATGCAAAAATCCTTACTGGTTTATTTTATTTCAAAGTTGTTCAAACCTGGGGATTACAGCAGTTCTCTTATCAGAGGCATGTCTTGGGGGTATGCACCTGCCGGCCAGCAGCCACTCCACTCAAAGGCATGTAACAATGGATCTCATTCTATGATGGGGCTGGAGTATTTTGAAAAGTCCAAGAAAACATTCAAAGAATATATTAATCAAGGGTTAAATATTCTGCAACAGATCAATGGGAAGATCACAGGCATTTGATGAGTGTACGATGGATTGATCATGGATTATATCTGCTTATCGCAAATTGTCTAAGGAATCTCTTCTGATTACAAGACAGCTGTAAATGATGAGGAAAAGTATTAGAGAACATGAGCTCACAACTGCTATTTTTCTCTCTCCTCTATCTCAGCTCTATTTGAGATGACAACACTGAGTCATATCCTTTGCTTCATTCTAAAACTTGTGGCATTTCTGTGTTTTCCCTAGTAGCCCAGTGTATGGAGAGCAACATCTGCACAAATGAAACCCAAAGCAGCCAGATTCTTCACAGGTTCTTAAACATAAAGACACCCTGTTTGTTCAAGAAGCCTCTGAAACTGGAGCAGTAACCCAACTCTACATTCACCCTTTTCTACTTTCCAGGTATTCGAAAGTACCTGCTGATGCAGACATTCAGCTAAAGAGACTTTCAGTCTGACCAAACTCCAGATGCTGAGGGGAGTTTTTGCTTGCTCATCATCTCTGCAAACATAGAAGCATATTTAAATATGGGTGAACATATTTTGGACCTTGATTTTAAAACATTACTTTTAAGAATCTGTCCATGGAGTCCTGTGTCCAGTTCTAGGCCCCTCAGTTTAGGAAGGATATTGACTTGCTGGAGCGTGTCCAGAGAAGGGCAACAAGGTTGGTGAGTGGTTTGGAACACAAGCCCTATGAGGAGGGGCTGAGGGAGCTGGGGTTGCTTAGCCTGGAGAAGAGGAGACTCAGGGGAGACCTTCTTGCTCTCTACAACTACCTGAAGGGAGGTTGTAGCCAGGCAGAGGTTGGTCTCTTCTCCCAGGCAACCAGCACCAGAACAAGAGGACACAGTCTCAAGCTGCACTAGGGGAGGTTTAGGCTGGATGTTAGGAAGAAATTCTACACAGAGAGAGTGATTGCCCATTGGAATGTGCTGCCCAGGGAGGTGGTAGAGTCACCATCACTGGAGGTGTTTAGGAAGAGACGTGATAGGGTGCTCGGTGCCATGGTTTAGTTGATTAGGTGGGTTGGATTAGTTGATAGGTTGGACACAATCTCAAAGGTCTCTTCCAACCTGGTCTATTCTATTCTATTCTATTCTATTCTATTCTATTCTATTCTATCCTATCCTATCCTATCCTATCCTATCCTATCCTATCCTATCCTATCCTATCCTAATCTAATCTGTAACACCACCACTGTCCCTTCCCCTGTCATTGAATAATAGAATCAACAAGGCTGGAAAAGAACTCAGACATCAAGTCCAACCTGTTACGCAACACCTCATGACTACTAAACCTTGACACCAAGTGCCACATACAATCCTCTCTTGAACACTTCCAGGGACAATGACGCCACATGTCTTGATTCTTCCATGGTGCCTTTCAGTGACAATGGGTTAAGGGACATGACGATAAAAGACTTCTTGTTCTAAAGCAACACACATTTTTGTATTTTCCACATTTTACTCTTTCTATTATTTTTTTACCACTTACTCTGTTTTAAGTCCTAAGACAATAAGAATAGAATAGAATAGAATAGAATAGAATAGAATAGAATAGAATAGAATAGAATAGAATAGAATAGAATAGAATAGAATAGGTTGGAAGAGATCTTCAAGGTCATCACGTCCAGACTATCACCCAACACCATCTAATCAACTAATCCATGCCACTAAGTGCCTCATCCAGTCTACACACTCCCAGTGATGGTGACTTCACCACTTCCCTGGGCAGCACATTCCAATGGCCAATCTCTCTTTCTATGAAGAACTTCTTCCTAACATCCAGCCTAAACCTCCCCTAGCACAGCTTGAGACTGTGTCCTCTTGTTCTGGTGCTGGTTGCCTGGGAGAAGTGACCAACCCCTTCAGGTAGTTGTAGAGAGCAACAAGGTCTCCCCTCAGCCTCCTCCTCTCCAGGCTAAGCAACCCCAGCTCCCTCAGTCTCTCCTCATAGAGCTTGTGCTCCAAACCCCTCACCAGCTTTGTTGCCCTTCTCTGGACACATTCCAGCAAGTCAACATCTTTCCTAAACTGAGGGGCCCAGAATTGGACACAGGAGTCAAGGTGTGGCTTAACCAGTGCTGATTAAAGGGGCACAATGACTTCCCTGCTCCTGCTGGACACACTATTCCTGATACAGGCCAGGATGCCATTGGCCTTCTTGGCCACCTGGACACACTGCAGGCTCATGTTCAGCCTACTATCAACCATCAACTGTCCTACATATTTGTACTCTGTGTAGTTAACACACCAGCTACATGCTAGTGACCTAATCCTGAGTCAGCACCCTGGAAAAAACATTAGTATAACTATAAAACATGTACAAGTCTTAATAATTCTACTGCATTTCGGTCTCATGATCCCTCATGTTTCAGCAAGCACTAAAGTGTTAACCTTAAAATGAATGTAAGTAGTGAATGCAAATAATCTGCTAAATTGAAAAGGGGTTTAAAGGATAATGATATACTGCTGAGTAATAACCACCACAGGTATTCCAGGTTAGAGCACAGGATTCTTTTTTTCTCCTGGGTTTAGTTGCTGAACAAAAGAAAAAGCAATCAATCAAATTAGGAAGTTCCTCAGTGGTTTGGCTTAATTTGAAGTATAACTCTCTGGCTTTGACTTGAACATGCTACAAAAGCACTTTCCAGTTTACTGCAAAATATTGTTGTGCCACTGGGTAGATTTAGCTTTCTGAGAAAATTTTGCCTTTCTGGGTTAGGTCATAGTCAAAAGCATCCTGCTTCATGCCAACTTCAAAATGGAAGTGGTGGCTGGAGCAAAGTAATTTGGGGTTGGAAGTTCAGATTGTAACATGAGAGGCTTCCTGTTCTGGTTGCTGCTTTTGGGTTTCGGGTTTGGGATATTGGCCCTCTTCCGCTGAGCTGGATGGAGAGGGGTGGGGCAGCTATCTTCCTGACTTGGGTTTGTAGCTTGCTTGCACATGCTTGCTCCCACTTTCTGCTGTGTTTTTAATTCAAATAGGCCAAGGTAATATATAGGTTGGACTTGATGATCTCTCAGATCTTTTCCAACCTTATTGATTCTATGATTCTAACTGTGCAATGTGGTATCACATTCACATTAAAGCACCAGAACAAGAGGACACAGTCTCAAGCTGTGCCAGGGGAGGTTTGGGCTGGATGATAGGAAGAAGTTCTTCATAGAAAGAGAGATTGGCCATTGCAATGGGCTGTCCAGGGAGGTGGTGGAGTCACCATCACTGGAGGTGTTTAGGAAGAGACTGGATGGGGTGCTTGGTGCCATGGTTTAGTTGATTAGATAGAGTTGGATGATAGGTTGGACTCGATGATCTCAAAGGTGTCTTCTAACCTGGTTAATTCTATTCTATTCTATTCTATTCTATTCTATTCTATTCTATTCTATTCTATTCTATCCTATCCTATCCTCCTATCCTATCCTATTTAATCCAATTCTATTCTATTCTACTCTACTATATTCTATTTTCTCTCAACTTTTTATCTTAGCCCAGGGGAAATTTAGGCTTGAGATGAGGTGAAAGTTCTTCACAGAAAGAGTTGTTGGCCATTGGAATGTGCTGCCCAGAGAGGTGGTGGAGTCACCATCCCTGGAGGTGTTCAAAAAGGGATTGGATGTGGCATTTGGTGTCATTGATTAGTAGTCATGAGGTGCTGGGTGACAGGTTGGACTTGATGACGTCTGAGGTCTTTTCCAACCTCACTGATTCTATGATTCTGTGATTCTATTTTTTGCATGTTACTTTCCCTCACTTCTGTAAAAAGAATGACTGTGTTAACCCAGCACAGTTTCTAACATGTTCTTTTTTTGTTGTATTTTCTTCTTTATAGATGTTTTTAAAAAACTGAAGGTCACTTTCAAAGTAAAAAGGAAATAAATCACTTTCAAAGTGATAAAAGGAAGTTACATTTCTATGCTTGCTTTTTATTCACTATTTTGGACCCGAATTAGGAAATAACTTTGATCTCCCTAAATCTATGATTGTTTTTGGTAAATTTACTGCACAATAAAGTTTTCCACATAGGTGTTTTGGGGTATTTTTCTCCTTATGTTTTGTTTTGGCCTTTAATGATTTTAATTTGAATCTTCTCAAAACGGACAGAACACTTGGGCCCATAAGAAAGACAGAGTGTCATATGATTGTGATACCTCTTTGGGAGCTGCCACCATGAACTCTGCTTAGAAATAAAACAAGTAGCACACAGTAAAAATGCAGTGCGACTACAGTGATCATTCACCAGGCAAGGGACTAGCTGGTGAGAAATATGCTGCTGAAACATCTGCACCCCAACCATTGATTTAATTATTTCAAACAATGAGAAAAAAAAACCTGTCTGTAAACACAGAGCTAAGAGAGTGCCTAATCAATCAAATAAATAGTTTGCTGCAAATGGTCTCCCCTGAAGCTCTATCTATAGGGGTGCAAATAAAAACAGATGACCATTTAAGCATATAAGATGGACACCTAATTGCTTACCTTGTCTACCAGTTTATCATAGTATAGTAGTATCATAGTATCAGTCAGGGTTGGAAGGGACCACAAGGATCATCTAGTTCCAACCCCCCTGCCATGGGCAGGGACACCCCACACTAGATCAGGCTGGCCAAAGCCTCATCCAGCCTGGGCTTAAACACCTCCAGGGATGTGGCCTCAACCACCTCCCTGGACAACCCGTTCCAGGGCTTCACCACTCTCATGGGAAAGAACTTCCTCCTCACATTCAGCCTGAATCTCCCCACCTCCAGCTTCATTCCATTCCCCCTAGTCCTATCACTACCTGAGAGCCTGAGAAGTTCCTCCCGAGCCTTCTTGTAGGCCCCCTTCAGATCCTGGAAGACCACAATGAGGTCACCTCGGAGCCTTCTCTTCTCCAGACTGAACATGCCAACCTCTTCAGTCTGTCCTCACAGGAGAGGTGCTCCAGCCCTCTGATCATCCTCGTGGCCCTTCTCTGGACACCTTCCAGTACCTCCACATCCCTCTTGTAATAGGGGCTCCAGAACTGGAGGCAGTACTCCAGGTGGGGTCTCACCAGGGCTGAGTAGAGGGGGAGAATCATCTCCCTTGACCTGCTGGCCACACTTCTCCTGATGCAGCCCAGGATCTGATTGGCTTTCCGGGCTGCAAGTGCACATTGAGAGCTCCTGTTGAGCTTCTCGTCCACCAGCACCCCCAAGTCTCTCTCCTCCAGGCTGCTCTCCAGCCAGTCACTGCCCAGATAGAGATCCTCAGAATACACAAGTAAGTCAGAAGTTATGGGCATCTGATTTTTTTCTGGAGAAGGTAAACTTTAATCTTTTCTGCAGGATTATTATTTATTTTTTTACATCCTGGGGTGTCTAGTGCTTACTTGCACCCTCAGGATCTGCAGCATGAAAAGATAAAGAGACAGGAAACATAAAAAAGAACGTTTTTTTTGAAGATTGTGGTTTCAAAGAAAGAAAACATAAGACAGCAGGCTCTGGAAATGACAGTATTATCAGTTGCTGACACTGGACCATCAAACAGTACAATTCAATGCTAACCTTAAGAGACAGAGAGCTACAGAATCTGAGCCAAAGAATCACTTCAGGAAGCCACAACATGTTGTTCTCTGGATTACCTCTGGCCATAAACCCCATGAAGGTGAAACAACATGTAAACTTAGCAATAAACCTTACAAGGTCTTTCATGTTAATTCACTTGCAATTCTGTGCACCTTCTCATACTGCAGTCAAACAGAATGTGGAAAAAGAGGGTGAAAAAGAAAGTATTGAGGAACATGGTGGAAAGCTTTAAAAGCTGACTGCTTTTGTGCTGTTATCACTTGCGCATTGTCATGGTTGGTACTGAATTTAGCATCTCACAGCTCCACAGTAGTAGCTATGCTGGCAATGCACAGGAGTCACCAAGGAAACAGCTATGACATCAAAAATGTTAGACCCAGGCTCACTGTGCATAAGACATAAAGCCCAGTACTTTCACCACAGTCAATGGAGAGGCATAATCACAGGGTGCTCCAGCTTGCCTAAAGTCTGAAGCACATGTCAGAGCTTCCCTGTTTTTCTCTCTCTACAGTCCAACAGAGCAACTAGGCTCCCAATTTGGGCATACCAAGTAGGGAAAAAAATCTGCACATGGTTTGGAACAGACTAATTAATCTGGGGGATCAGCCTCGCTGGCTCCAGAGCACAAGGCACTCACTACCTCACCAAGAGAGGAAGAGAGGCTCCTGACAGGCTGGCCATGGTTCACAGGATGATAAAGACTTGAGGGCAACCAGGTGGTGCAACACAAATGCCAGTGAAACAAGTGTGCAGCCTGGGGACACTGTTCAAGCCAGGGCTTGGTCCTAAATGCCAAATAGCTGCTGTGAACAAGGACTCCTATTTCCATCCACAACCCACATATTGCAAGCACCTTTTCCTGCCTGCTGTGGCCATGCCATAACTGTACAGGACAGAGGATTAGATTACTTTAATGCTCTCTCTATGCAGCTACACCTTCAAAATATTCATCCTGAAGCCAGCACAGCATGCAGAAGCCTGACAGGCTGCACGATGGGAGCAATTTAGACCTTGTTCTGTGCATTACTCTTAACCTCTACTGAGCTCCCAGGTGGAATTCAAGGTGATGGTTTTAACCTACAAAGCCATCACTGCTTTGAGACCTTTTTTAGCTCAGAAATCCGCTCTCTCCCCCTGTCAGATGCTGATGCCATCTCTCGGGGGATCTGCACCCACGTGATGTTTCAGACCCCTGGCTTTGTTATTATTCTGTGCAAGACATCAATTTTCTTCTTTCTCTGCAACTGCACTGAGGGGTGGTGAATCTATTCAAAGGTATGCCCCTTATTTAGCCTGTGACTTCTGTTTGTTAAGGTGCATGAGGCACAGAATGAGCCCTTACCAGTACATTCCAAAATGAGAAAAAAGTGATAAGAAGAGTCTTCTGCTGTGTTTGTAGTTAATTATCCACAAGCTTGCTTTACTCTCCCCCTAACCAGAACCCACCCAAGAACTGAGCTCACATGTCAGACACCAGGCATTTGTGCACACTTGAGGAGGTTCAGCAACACGTGTGTGCCAGGTTGAAGGCAGATCCTCTCTTGCCTCCCAGAGGGGCAGAAAGATGATGAGACTCACACAAATGGATTGCAGAAGTGATGGAAAATTCAAATGGAAAAGCAGTGAGTGTTCTACAGAGAGCTGCAAGCACAGCAACAAAAGAAACCCAAAGCATACCCAGAAAGCCTCCCAAGATTTCCCTTCTCCCTACCTGAGGGTACACCCAAAACCCCTAGGGCTCTTTCTTCCCCCCATCCACCATTAGGCTAACCTTAGCTGGCCAAATCTGAGATTGCCCTTCCCCCTTCTCCTCCTGGCATTAGGCTTAGCCAGGCCCAAGAGGCCTTGAGATAACTCCCCTTCCATTACCAGATAAGGAGCATCTCCCATTGGAGTAGCAAGGGAAGAAAGAGGAAGTGTGAGACCTTGCTGATAGATTCATAGGGAGCAGGATATTATGGGTATGAAATACGCAGCTTCCTGTGTCCACCCACTGGGCCGGACACCCGGGGCACCAGAGGTGCATCCCATGTGGCAACAGCAGGAGGCACCTAGCCCAAAACGCCACAACGTGCTTACAGCTTGACTGTGCTCTGTCCACCACTCAGCAAACTGAAAGATTTAACATTAAGCATCTTATGGAGAGGGACATTGACTCCTTTGACCACTTCCTGAATTACCCACAGCATGCTCTCTCTATTTATCTTCTGTCCATCTGATTTCCTGTCATTTACCAAATTAGATCCCTCTCACCACTTACTCAGAAGTCTCCTATGGACCATAACACTTAGGTTTGTTACTGGAGAGTTTTCCAATGCTTCTGCCCCCAGCCTGTCCATGCTCTCTTTCAGTATGAGCAAAATAACAGCCATGGAGTTGAAGGTTACAAAGGGAAACCCACAAAGCCAAACTGTTTGCATGTACCCTGATTTGTGGCACTGTGCCAGGACCAGGCTGCTTCAGCATTACACTGATGCCTTTTGAAATGAACAAGGAATGGATTTAGGCCAGCAATTTAAATACTAAACTGGCAGGTGATTTAGAAATGAGATATAGAGAGAATGCTCTCTTTTATAGCTGTTGTAAAGCCCAGTTCTCTGGATATTTTGAATTCCTAAGAATGACAGATTGATAGCTTCCATTCCATGCATTCAAAGTGAGGGCAGAGCTGGCAGATGCCTTGCCTGTACCTTAGGATACAGTACAGCAACTTTCCTGCAGATCTTACCGGAGCAGTCAGTAGCCTGGAGACCTCCAAACAGCTGGTTATGCAGCTGCCTTATAACTGTCATATTGCTTCCTGCTAGAGGAGAAAGGGAGCTAAGGAAGATGGAATGAGACTAATTAAAAAAGGAAAACTTGGAATATGCTGCTTTTAACTTTCTTCAGCCTGGTAATTCAACTTCCTAAATTAGTGCAAGATGATTGGGAAAGCCAGAAAGCAACTGGGGGCAATCGGTGAACCGGCATCATAAATCTACCAACTGTCTGCCTCTTCCGTACCTTTCTTTACAGTTGTCAACATCATTATGGTACTTTCAATCCTTCATGAAGTCAGCTCTCCCAAAATAGGTAAGTGGCAGTAAAAGAAATAAACTGAAAGAGCTGCTGTCCTCTCAGTGGCCCCCAAATGCTAAACACAGGAGAGGAATCACAGAATCACCAAGGTTGGAAGAGACCTTAAAGATCATCAAGTCTAACCTGTCACCACAGACCTCATGACTCAATCACAGCACCAAGTGCTATGTCCACTTGCCTCTTGAACACCTCCAGGGATGGTGACTCCACCACCTCCACGAGCAGCACATTCCAATGGCTGACAACTCTCTCTGTGAAGAACTTTCTCCTCACCTCCACCCTAAATCTCCCCTGGTGCAGCTTGAGACTATGTCCTATTGTTCTGGTGCTGGTTGCCTGGGAGAAGAGACCAACCCCCACCTGGCTACAACCTCCCTTCAGGCAGTTGTAGAGAGCAAGAAGGTCTTCCCTGAGCCTCCTCTTCTGCGGGCTAAGCAACCCCAGCTCCCTCAGCCTCTCCTCACAAGGCTGTGCTCAAGGCCTCTCCCCAGCCTCGTTGTCCTTCTCTGGACACATTCAGGAGTCTCAATGTCCTTCTTAAACTGAGGGGGCCCAGAAGTGGACCCAGTAGGAACATTATATTAGAGTGGAGAGTGCATTGGTGAGCGCTTTATTACCACTTCAGGTTTGGAAGTGGGGGGATTACATTTAAGCATGTAGGGGGATGGCAAGTTTTGATGCCTGGCTGAAGTATAAATGAATATAAACTAATAACAGCTACGTGGGTTGGCTGGTTTGTTTTTTGAAGGTTGAAATTATCACCACATTGGAGTTCCAATAGTATATTTTGTCCAAAGTGACCATAAAGCGCTTTGCAATGCATTTGATTAAACAGAGGAGTACATTCAGAAAGTGAATGAACAGGAAGGAGTGCAGTACAGCATGGCTCCTACACCTCTGGATTTGAATGGGGTTCAGAACTCCTCTGACAATGTTCAAATCAAGAGTTTCAACCAAAGACTCCTGCACAGCAGCTTGTTTTAGCCACTAAACTGAATAACGGTTGAAGACGCCCTATCTCTCTCTTGTCTTTTGAAGCTGATGTAGCAGTTCTTTAAATATTCCCTGGCACAGAGACCTGAAACCATATAAATAACTCTAACCTCCTGGCTAAAGTCAGTGTTTCCTTTTGTGTCTGCGAATATTCAAGGTAGATACGAAGCGGTTCTACTGCGAGCTTCAAAAGGACAGCTCAATTCAGAATACACAATAGCTAGCAGTTGGGTCACGCTCCTGAGGGACAGAAGACTCATGTCTCATGACATTCTCGGATAAAGAGAGGTATGAACAACTCTTACAACCCCAACAGCCTCCCCAGATATCTTGTAAAAGGACAAATGAACAGTTATTCCTACCTTATCACAGAAACATTCAGGTTGGAAAAGACCCTCAAGATCACCAAGTCCAGCCCAGAACCCTACTCTACAAGGCTCACCCCTAAACCATATCCCCAAGCACCACATCCAAACCACCTTCACACATATCCAGGTCTTGTGACTCCACCGCCTCCCTGGGCAGCACATTACAATGCCTGACCACTTGCTGTGAATTTTTTTTCCCTAATGTCCAGTTTGAAAATCCCAGAGCACCTGGGCTCTGTGGGAGTCCCCTCCGACCCCAGGTGTGGCCACTTTTCCCTCCCCACCCACTCCCCTTTTTAATCCCCTCCAGGAATGGCAGAAGCCCCAAGATGAGCCCATCTGGACTGAGGGATTCTCCTCTCATCACTGGTGAGTGCCCATGGTGCACACTGGGTGATGGTGGTGGTGAAAACAAAGGCTGGGGGGCATGGTGGCCCCCTGGTTAGGTAGGAACAGGGTTCATGCTTGTAGTGGATGATGCTTATGGCCAGGATTGTGCCCCTGAATATTTCTAGGACATGCTTTTCTGTGTGTTAGCCTTCCTTTGTTCCCCCTCTTTTCTGAAGGCTCCACTGAGTCCAGGTAAACTGCCTGCCTGGGCGTGGTCTCACCCCTGTGGTACACAAGGGTCAGGCTATATGTTTGTTTTCCTGTGTATAGCATAAGCTTACACCATATTTGGTAGAGGCCAGTTCATTGGTTAATCTTTGTGCTAACAACGGATGCTCATTGGACCAGTATTCATTGGGGCAAATGGTAAATAGGGGTCGTTTGGTAAACGAGCCCCCTCCTCCTCACATTGGTGTTGAGCCTGTATCTGTGTGCGCACCAGCGCTGTTGTGGTTCACCTTGCCCGGGACTAAAGCCAGCACTCCAAGAGGCTTCATAGTACTTTGCCACCTGCACCCAACTGCTTGCAGTGCCGTGGACAGTACCCCGTGTGAACCATCGTTGGCGAACTGCCACAGTGCCTCCCCCCACCCCGAGCGGGGAACCTCCGTATTCTGGAAGAGGCAGCAGCCACGCGACGCAGCCACGCGGTCGGCGCCATTTCCTGTATCCTCATTACGGCACATCCGTGCCGCGTTCTGCGGACTATAAATATTACCAAGGGAAGACTTCACGAGGCTCTTAGCTTGTGAGTAAGCCAGACCCTTCTTCATAGAGTTTCAGTTGGGGTAGCCTGGAAATCGCTCCAGGTGGAGGACCGCCGGTCACCGACCAACCCCCTCCCCCGCCGCTTTCCGGATCAGTTTGATTCTAAGTTCTGCAAATTATTTTGGTTTAAGTGCCCATGCCTAGACATTTTGTAAAGATAGTCCCACTAACCGAATATTGATACCTGGGAAGGGGGACTGTACATACCCCGTTGCAGAGTTTATATATATATATAGAAATAAACTTAATTTTTTTGTAGTGATACCTCTGCCGCTCATTTCTGAGGGCATATTCATAACAATGCTTACTCCAAGATCATCTAGCTCCAACCCCACTGGCACCAGCAGGGTCACCTTCCACTAGATCAGGTTACTAAAAGCCTCATCCAAATCCCTGTGCACATCCATGATGTCTTTGCTGCTCCTGAAACCACCTAGCAATAAGGTTGGAAAACACCTCAGAGATCATCAAGTCCAACCTAGCATCCAGCACCTCATGACTAACTAAACCTTGGATTCAAGTGCCACATCCAATCCTTTTTTGAACAGCTCCGGGGATATGGACTCCACCACCTCCACGAGCAGCACATTCCAATGGCCAATTATTCTTTCTGTGAAGAATTTTCTCCTCACCTCAAGCCTAAACCTCCCTGGTGCAGTTTGAGACCGTGTCCTCTTGTTCTGGTGCTGGTTGCCTGGGAGAAGAGGCCAACTCCCACCTGGCTACAACCTCCCTTCAGGGAGTTGTAGAGAGCAATAAGGTCTCCTCTGAGCTTCCTCTTCTGCAGGCTAAGCAACCCCAGCTCCCTCAGCCTCTCCTTACAGGGCTTGAGCTCGAGACCTCTCCCCAGCCTCGTTGCCCTTCTCTGGACATGTTCAAGAGTCTCAATGTCCTTCTTAAATTGCAGGGCCCAGGACTAGACACAGGACTCAAGGTATGGCCTAGCTAGTGCTGAGTACAGGAGCAGAATAACTTCCCTGCTCCTGCTGGACACACTATTCCTGATACAGACCAGGATGCCATTTCCCTTCTTGGACACCTGGGCACACTGCTGGCTTGTGTTCAGCCAGCTGTCAATCAGCACCCCCAGGTCCCTTTCTTCCTGGCTGCTCTCCAGCCACTCTGACCCCAGCCTGTAGATCTGCATGGGGTTGCTGTGGCCAAAGTGCAGCACCTGGCACTTGGATTTGTTGAATGCCATCCTGTTGGGCTCTGCCCATCTGTCCAGCCTGTCAAGGTCCCTCTGCAGAACCCATCTACCCTCTAACAGATCAACATCTGCTCCCAACTTGGTTTCATCTGCAAATTTACTGATGGTGGACTCAATCTCCTCATCCAGATCATCAATAAAGATGTTAACGAGCATGGGGACCAGCACTGATCCTTGGGGCACACCATTACTGACTGGCCACCAGCTGGATGTGACACCATTCACCACCACTCTCTGGGCTCAGCCCTCCACCCAGTTCCTAACCCAACACAGTGTGCTGCTGTCCAAGCCAGGGGCTCATAGCTTGGCCAGGAGTTTGCTGTGGGGGACAGGTCAAAGGCCTTGCTGAAGTCCAGGTAGACTACATCCACAGGCCTCCCCACATCCACCAGGCAGTCACCTGATCATAGAAGGAGATCAGGTTGGTCAGGCAGGACCAGTCTGCGTAGTGAAATCTGCCTGGTTTTGTCAATGACTTCAAATAAACTTCAATGCCCTGTTCATGTGCATGCACCCACACGTGGCTGGTCACCTGCAATTTTAATGACATCCTCAGATCTGAATTAGATTAGATACATATTGCATTCAAAAGTGGGAAAGCCAGTTCAGGCATAATGAAATGATAGGATAATGACAATTCCTGGAGATTTCAGACCATGAAATAAGAGGCAGATACTAAAAGTTCTAGCAATAAATGCAGTTAAAAATAGAATACATAAATAAATAATATTTTAGAAGTGGAGGATCAAGAATGTACAACTGTTGTCCTTCAAAATAAGTTGATCTTGGAACACACCTCACAAACCTACTGCTGGTGAACGTTCAGCAGAGTGAAATGCAGTCCAAAACCTTGGTCTACTGCAGTCTCAGGCTCCACCTCATGCACAGATGTCAGTCACAGCTGAACTCTCTGTGTAAATCTTCCACTCAAGAGACCAGTGCACACAGGCAGCTTGCTAGGTCTTCACACCAAGACAGCTCATTTGCCAGTTATTTGACAAGTGGAATCAAGGCTCAGAGAGAAAATATGGAGATGACAAATAGCCATATTTCCTTTTAGAAAGTTAAAATTCCATTGTGCAACGTGTTAATGTATTTGTGACAAATTGAAAAACACTGAAGTAATTTATCTGTGGTGAAGCCCAACATAAAATACCATCATTCTTGCAATTTCTTCATCCTTCCAGACCACTGAAGTACCTGCTTCACCAGCTATCAGTCTTCTAATTCTATGCAAATAGTGCTGATCATGAGTCAGGACACACAAAGGTAGTAAGATTTGAAATATTTTTACGATGGCTCTAAGGAGTCACTTACTGAATTATTTGTTTTTAACTGAGGAATGATATTCACGGACCAGCCTTACCTCCACTTCCTGCCCCTCTTCCCATTATTATAACACCAAATACCAGAACTTAGACCATTTAGCCTGGAGAAGAGGAGGCTCAGGGGAGACCTTATTGCCCTCTACAACTACCTGAAGGGAGGTTGTGGCCAGGTTGGTCTCTTCTCCCAGGCAACCAGCACCAGAACAAGAAGACACAGTCTCAAGCTGCACCAGGGGAGGTTTAGGCTGGATGTTAGGAAGAATTCTTCCCAGAAAGAGTGATTGCCCATTGGAATGTGCTGCCCAGGGAGGTGGTGGAGTCACCATCACTGGAAGTGTTTAGGAAGAGACTGGATGGGGCACTTGGTGCCGTGGTTTAGTTAATTAGATAGTGCTGGATGATAGGTTGGACTTGATGATCTCAAAGGTCTTTTCCAACCTGTTTAATACTGTATTCTGTATTCAGCCTTCCTCAGTATGTTCTTCTCTGTGGGTTTACCTGAAACTGCCCCTGCTGCCTTTCCTACATCTACTTCCTGTTTCTTTCATTACTTCAGAGACTTACTCATGACAATAGGGTTATAATTGTGACTATTAGTAGAAAATTGAAAGAATCTCAGAACAACTAGCACCTCTTGGACTTGTATTTTCCTAGCTGAGCAACAAGTTTGCAGGATTTCTTTTTATACTGGTATAAATACAAAACACAACCACTCAGAAGGAATAATAATGAAAAGTTGCTTCCTAGGTGCCTGCAAATCTTTCTTAAATCAGATCACTAAGGTCCAAATTTTCCTTTGGAGGAGATCAAAATGGCTTCTTTGAATCTGGGGGTGTTACATGCATTCAGACTAGCTCCAAATCCATCTGTCTAACAGTGTAGACAGGATGGCCAGGAAAAGAATGGGGCATCTAAGTACCACGTGATGATAGGGAGTATAAATTGCCCAAAGAAATCTGAGGAGCTCAGGAGAATAGAATACAGAATACAGAATTAACCAGGTTGGTAAAGACCTTTGAGATCATTGAGTCCAACCTATCACCCAACACCATCTAATCAACTAAACCATGGCACCGAGTGCTTCATCCAGGCTCTTTTTAAACACTTCCAGTGATGGTGACTCCACCACCTCCCTGGGCAGCACATTCCAATGGCCAATCACTCTTTCTGTGATGAAAGGCGTGTTTAATGGAGTTGTGAAAGGATAGATTGTGCAGCATTTGCCAGTCCAGCAGTAAGATCTTATGCAACTATTTTATGAACAGAGGAAAACATTAAAAATTGTATCTTCCCATGAGGATTGTCCTGACTCTGTTTTGCAGCTTATATCCTGGTTTTAACAAGGAGATTATCCCAGCATGAGGTACTACTTAACCAGTCAATATAGGCAGTGTAGCCATGAGAGTAATTAAAACACCTTATGGTATGTATGTTTCTAAACAAAAGCCATGGCTGAGATAAGAAAGCTGCTGGTAGAAGAGAGAAAATCCTGCCTCTTTGAGAAATGAATCTGGTGGGAACAGAATGTAGAGATAAAAGAATCTCTGATAAACTGATTTGATTATGTTATTTATGCACCAAGAAAACCAAGACAGACAAAACTAGAATGGTGTTTGTGTGCTGCTAGCACAACCCATACTGTCAGTGAGACACTCAGTGGATTTGGTGGCCTGCCATTCTAAACAATAGCATTCATATTTTGGGTATCTCAATCTCACACTTAAGCACATTGTTTCCTACCTGTTACATGTATTTGACTGTGAAATAGATTTATGGTATCACTATGGTAGACTGCCCAGCCTGGCCAGAAAGTATAGCAGGCAAGGTAGCACACACAAAGGACAACACACCCCACAACCAGAAAAGGGAAAACAAAAGTAGAATAGAATAGAATAGAATAGAATAGAATAGAATAGAATAGAATAGAATAGAATAGAATAGAATAGAATAGAATAGAATAGAATAGAATAGACCAGGTTGGAAGAGACCTTTGAGATCGAGTCCAACCTGTCATCCAATACTATCTTATCAACTAAACCATGGCACCAACTGCCTCATCCAGTCTTCTCCTAAACACCTTCGGTGATGGTGACTCCACCACCTCCCTGGGCAGCCTATTCCAATAGCCACTCACTCTTCCTATGAAGAACTTCTTCCTAACATCCAGCTTGGTGGATGTTCCCTGGTGCAGCTTGAGACTGTGTCCTCTTGTTCTGGTGCTGATTGCCGGGGAGAAAAGACCAACCCCTACCTGCCTGCAACCTCCCTTCAGGTAGCTGTAGACAGCAATAAGGTCTCCCCTGAACCTCCTCCTCTCCAGGCTAAGCAACCCCAGCACCCCCAGGCTCTCCTCATAGGGCTTGTGCTCCAAACCCCTCCCCAGCTTTGTTGCCCTTCTCTGGACACCTTCCAGCAACTCAACATCTTTCCTAAACTGAGGGGCCCAGAACTGGACACAGGACTCAAGGTGTGGCCTAACGAGTTCTGAGTCCAAAGGCACAATGTCTTCCCTGCTCCTGCTGGCCACACTATTTCTGATGCAGGCCAGGATGCCATTGGCCTTCTTGGCCACCCAACCAAACCCTAACAATCAAGGAGGAAAAAAAAAAAGGAGGGGGACAAAAATACTACTGAGAAACCTCTAGATCTGGATTCAGCCCAATTACATGAAAATCAGCTAGGGAGACTATCTTCTGGCATATAGATTGGGCAATGACTCACAGAAACATCTTATGTAGGGGGTTGGGTTAAAGGAGTAAGAGCATGATTCACCCTGGTTTCTACTTCAAGTTACAGGCAGAAGTCACAAATAGAGCTCAGGGTGGAAAATAGCTATTGCATGTGTAGCTGTTTTTCTCAGTAGCAGCAGGGAATAAAAAGACACCATCCAACCCTGAAGTTTGAGAAACCATGATCATTCTCTAGACTTTAACTACATCCTTGCCAGCCAGGTAGTGAGACAAAGGCTAAATACACTACAGAAAAAGAACTGTAAGGTCATTGTGTATTGTACTACAAGGTTACAAGGTGCTGTAGTTATAAATCTTCCCTCTGGGGCATTGAAAAGGCTGCTGATAAACCTTGCTGGCTGTACCCATCACTGAATAACACAGCATCTCAGACCTCCTGCCATATCTGAGAGATGGAAGTTCAGGTTGCCCAAACAGCATCCTGTGCAAAGATTGGTAAATAAAATCCCTCTCAATGGAAGATCCCTGTGTGGCAGTTTGGGCTGGGTGCCTCCTGTTGCTGCCACACGGGGTGCACTTTTGGTGCCCTAGGTGTCCAGCCCAGTGGGTGGACACAGGAAGCTGCGTATTTCATACCCATAATATCCTGCTCCCTATGAATCCATCAGCAAGATCTCACTTCCTCTTTCTTCCCTCACTGCTCCCATGGGAGATGCTCCCTAGCTGGTAATGGAAGGGGAGCTATCTCAAGGCTTCTTAGGCCTGGCTAGGGCTAATGCCAGGAGGAGAAGCGGGAAGGGCAATCTCAGATCTGACCAGCTGAGATTAGCCTAACAGTGGAGGGGGGGAAGAAAGAGCCCTGGGGGTTCTGGGTGTATCCTCAGGTAGGGAGAAGGGGAGTGCTGGGAGGTTTCTGGGTGAATTCTGTGTGAATCCTCTTGCAAGGATGGCAAGTCAGGACTACCTATTTGTTTCTTGGAAAATGGATTTCTTTGCCTTTTATATTTGCAATCTTTGAAGATTTTTCTTGGAAAATGACAGTAAGGTAGCCTTTCTGCCCTTTGAAGGACTGGACCTCTGACATAGTGCAGATTCAGCACCTGACAAAAAACACGTCAGCTTTGAGTCAACTGGTGGGAAAGTGGAAGGAAAATGTACTTCTGGCTACGGTGGTCCAAAAAGCAAGTTAATAAGGGGTCTGGTTAAACAAAACAATGAACTTTTGTAGAACACCACAATCCCTCCAGGACTTCAGGCAGGATAAAGGGGAGGAAGAGGCAATATGCTGAAGTTCCTGAGGTGTGGTGAACTGTTTTCCTTGCATCATGAAGCTCACAAAACATTAAGGAAACACATTAGTCTTTGAGGTAATTTCCAACCTTAATGATTCTGTGATTCTATAACAAGAGGACACAGTCTCAAGCTGCACCAGGGGAAGTTTAGGTTCGAGGTGAGGAGAAAGTTCTTCACAGAGAGAGTTGTTAGCCATTGGAATGTGCTGCCCAGGGAGGTGGTGGAGTCACCGTCTCTGGAGGTGTTCAAGAGGGGATTGGATGTGACACTTGATGCCATGGTTTAGTAGTCCTGAGGTGTTGGGTGACAGGTTGGACTTGATGATCTTTGAGGTCTTTTAAAACCTTATTGATTCTATGATTCTAAATTTTCAAACTCACCAAAGACACTTCAGGAGAAGTAATTTGCTATGCTACAAGCATTCAATTCACATGTGCATACACCGAGGTATTTTACTAAGGGCAAGATGCATTGATTACAATTTATTTTTAAGGCATGAATAAAAAAGTGGGTTTGATATAATACCATTGAGCAAAAAACCATCATGCATGAGGATGCAATGTGTATACTTCCATGTTTTGAGGCCAATGTCTTTTGATGGTGGGCTAAAGACCACAGTGCTAAATGTCATGCAAAATCAGCCCAGTAATTATCTTTCATCTCTTGAATTCATTTTGCCTTTCAATTTGGTAAATAAGAAGAAAACAGTGTTTGTTGAACACTCTAATAGGTAAGTGAATGTTTGAGTCACTGAAATAATGACTTACAGAGGCAATGATCATTCATGTGAGTGTGCTGAATAAGGAACAATTATCTATACACAGTACAAGTAACTGCACCAGTCTATAAACCGTAAAATGGAAGACAGTGATAAAAGCAGAGGAAAAGTGTTAACACCCCCTTACTATGCAGCATCTTTCAGAAGCAAATTGCTGTGTAGCACAATAAACAGATGAAGATTCACCTTCTCTGTTGGAGTGCTTTACCCTACTTGGGTAGCAGGAAGGAATGAGCTCTTTGATGTCAAAACTACCAAAAAAAAAAAAAAAAAGGGGGGAAAAAGGGTTTGACAAGTTTAAGCCTTTGTTGTTGTGAACTGTTGTGAGGCTCTGATACAAGCAATATGTTCTGCAGAAATAATTCATCATATCAGCTGAATGTGTGTTATCCACTGCCATCACTGCTTAGAGGCAAACGCTATCAGTAAGCCATTACTCATATTGGGTGAGTAATTGTGTGCCACTGTTTCTGACCTCCAAGTGGCCAACACGTGGCACTGAAGAGATGGAAAGTTTTAAGGAATCACATCTGAGGTGCATGTTAACTAAATACAGAAATACTTCCTGCACCCAACTCAAATATTCATAGACTCAGAAAGATTACAGGAGGTTGCAGCCAGGAGGGGGTTAGTCTCTTCTCCCAGGCAATCAGCAGCAGAACAAGAGGACACAGTCTCAAGCTGTGCCAGGGGAAGTTTAGGCTCGAGGTGAGGAGAAAGTTCTTCACAGAGAGAGTTGTTAGCCATTGGAATGTGCTGCCCAGGGAGGTGGTGGAGTCACCATCCCTGGAGGTGTTCAAGAGGGGATTGGATGTGGCACTTGGTGCCATGGTCTAGTAGTCCTGAGGTGTTGGGTGATAGGCTGGACTTGATGATCTTAGAGGTCTCTTCCAACCTTATTGACTCTATGATTCTATGTTTCTATGATTAAGGACAGAAACAGGGAATATCTCAGTTTGCCTGACCTTCTGCGTATAACAGGCCATTCAATTTCACCCATTTACACCACTATTAGAACCAATAACACGTGCTTGATTGAAAGGTATCTTTCAGGAAGATATCAAGTCTTGATTTGAATATACTGGTGGAAGAGAAATACATTTTCCCCCTCACCATTTCTTCCACCAATGAATTTCGCATAGTTTCACGTATGTTCTCCCTAATTTCTGGTTGGAATTTGTCTGGTTTCTATTTCTAGACAATACTCCTTGAAATATTTTTCTCTGCTAAACTAAGTGCCCTCTCAGATCCAGACATCTCCCCACAAAAACATGGTCCTTAACAGTCCCACCTCACTTTCTGCTTCTCAACAAGCTGAACAGCTCCAGCTCTTCCCCCACAGCATTTTCTCCAGCCTGCATGTAGTCTTTGCAGTTCATTTACATGCTCTCCAAAATATGCTGTTTGTGCCTGGGATTCTATCACCCATCTTGTCTAAGCCAATCCTCCCCCTGCTTTCCCATTCATATACCAAATGTTGTGTCACCCTTGCTCTCCACAGCACCATGTCAGACCCCCACTGAGCAGGGCCCCCAACTACCTTGTGGAGTGTATGCTGTCTGAAGTAGTGATCACCTTTCCACCCACAGAGATACACTTCTGATACACATCTGGCTTTGTGCTGGGATGGGAACATTCCCACTCAGTCCTACAGAAGCCAATCTCCCTGTGTGGCAATCATGTTAGAATAGAATAGAATAGAATAGAATAGAATAGAATAGAATAGAATAGAATAGAATAGAATAGAATAGAATAGGCCAGGTTGGAAGAGACCTTCAAGATCATCGTGTCCAACCTATCATCCAACACCACTTAATCAACTAAACCATGGCACCAAGCACCCCATCAAGTCTCCTCCTGAACACCTCCAGTGACGGCGACTCTACCACCTCCCCAGGCAGCCCATTCCAATGGGCAATCACTCTCTCTGTATAGAACTTCCTCCTAACCTCCAGCCTAAACCTCCCCTGGTGCAGCCTGAGACTGTTTCCTCTTGTTCTGGTGCTGGTTGCCTGGGAGAAGAGACCAATCTCTGCCTGGCTACAACCTCCCTTCAGGGAGTTGTAGAGAGCAATAAGGTCACCCCTGACTCTCCTCTTCTCCAGGCTAAGCAACCCCAGCTCCCTCAGTCTCTCCTCATAGGGCTTGTGTTCCAAGCCCCTCACCAACTTCATTGCCCTTCTCTGGACACGGTCCAACAAGTCAACATCCTTCCTAAACTGAGGGGCCCAGAACTGGACACAGGACTCAAGGTGTCGCCTAACCAGTGCAGTGTACAGGGGCAGAATGACCGCCCTGTTCCTACTGGCCACACTGCTCCTGATGCAGGCCAGGATGCCATTTGCCCTCTTGGCTGCCTGGGCACACTGCTGGCTCATGTTCAGCCTACCATCAACCAGTACCCCCAGGTCCCTCTCTGCCTGGCCCCTCTCCAGCCACTCTGACCCCAGCCTGTAGCCCTGCATGGGGTTGTTGTGGCCAATGTGCAGAATCCGGTACTTGGATGTGTTCAATCTCATGCCCTTGGACTCTGCCCATCTGTCCAGCCTGTTGAGGTCCCTCTTCAGAGCCTCTCTACACTCCAGCAGATCAACTCCTGCCCCCAGCTTGGTATCATCTGCAAATTTACTGATGATGGACTCAATGCCCTCATCCAGATCATCAATAAAGATGTTGAAGAGCATGGGGCCCAGAACTGATCCCTGGGGCACACCACAAGTGCCTGGCCGCCAGCTGGATGTGGCACCATTCACCACCACTCTCTGGGCTCGGCCCTCCAGCCAGTTCCTAACCCAACACAGTGTGATCCTGTCCAAGCCATGGGCTGACAGCTTGGCCAGGAGTTTGCTATGGGGGACAGTGCCAAAGGCCTTGCTGAGGTCCAGGTAGACCACATCCACAGGCCTCCCCACATCCACCAGGCAGTCACCTGATCATAGAAGGAGATCAGGTTGGTCAGGCAGGACCTGCCCTTCCTAAATCCATGTTGGCTGGGCCTGAGCCCTTGGCCATCCTGTAAATGCTGTGTGATCGCACTCAAGATGACCTGTTCCATAATCTTGCCTGGCACTGAGGTCAGGCTGACAGGCCTATAATGTTATCCTTTTTGCCGCTCCACTCAACAGTACACATTTTTGTTGTGGTTTGGTTTTTTGGGGTTGTTTTATTTTATAATTATTATTATTGTTGGTTTGTTTTGTTGGGGGGAGGGGTTCTTTGGGGGATTTGTTTTTGCTATTGTTTTTTAAATCATTGTTATTTCCTGTCACAGCGGTTTGATCTTTCCTGTACCCCACTTAGAAACGTCCCCATTCAGTGATATTTCATTGCTGACAGCTAATATCTTAAATTGTCCTGTAGGCAGCTTTTATCTATTCAGTGTTAACTTTGTGATATTGAATAGTGCTTTGCATTAAAATTGTTTCGTGGCATATTGCATTAAATGCCCTACAAAAGTCTATTATGTCTGTGCCGTTTCTATCATGGACTAAACTTACAATCCCATCAAAGAAGTAAATTACATTTCCTTGACAAGATCTGCTTTCCATGAGAAAGCAGATTGACTGTTATTAATTCTATTGCCACGCTTAGTCTTGCATCAACTGATTCTTGTATCAATTTCTTCATCGTTTGTGCCAAGGAATCTTATCAGGTTAATTGTGCCCTGCTTATCTTAATTATCACACGTGTCCTTTCTGAATATTGGGGTGGCATTAAGAGGCTTTCGTGCTTTGGGAATTTTAGTGACATTCTTATATTGGAATGGAATGCAATGGAATGGAATGGAATGCAATGGAATGGAATGGAATGGAATAGAATAGAATAGAATAGAATAGAATAGAATAGAATAGAATAGAATAGAATAGAATAGAATAGAATAGAATTAAATTAACCAGGTTGGAAAAGACCTTTGGGATGATCGAGTCCAGCCTATCACCCAACACCATCTAATCAACTAAACCATGGCATCAAATGACCCATCCAGTCTCTTCTTAAACCCCTCCAGTGATGGTGACTCCACCACCTCCCTGGGCAGCACATTCCAATGGCCCATCTCTCTTTCTGTGAAGAATTTCTTCCTAACATCCAGCCTAAACCTCCCCTGGTGCAGCTTGAGACTGCTATGGTTTGGTAGTCATGATGTCTTGGGTGACAAGTTGGACTTGATGATGTTTGAGGTCTTTTCCAACCTTATTGATTCTATGATTCTAATACACTTTGGCCTTGGCTGAGCTGTTTAGTTATGTCTAACCCCTGCTTTTGTCTCTGCTCCTTTTCTCTTTTGGGACAGGGAGGTTTGTGGAATGGCTTCCCTGGTCTCTGACCAGGGGGATTTTTGTGTTGTTTACTAATTGTAAATATCTGTATAACAGTGCAAATCCTGTACATTTTGTACATATTCATCGCATTCCATTGCAGAGTGTAGATTTTGCTTGTAAATGCAGCTTCATTTGTTTCTAACTGAGTTGGTCTGGCAAAGTTAATGCTGAGGGGGAAACTTCAACCCACCACAAGACTACAGAAGCTGTGAGCACACATCCATCTTCACATCAGTCTATAAGGTCTTTCCCACACCAGGAGTGCTTTAGAACTAGTGACCAAGTGTAAGCCTCTCTGAAGGGAGGTACAGTTTGTTAAATTCAGGACCAGATTCGGTCTGGAGTTTCAGAAAGTTCTTCACAGAGAGTTGTTCGCCATTGGAATGTGCTGCCCAGGGAGGTGGTGGAGTCACCATCCCTGGAGGTGTTCAAGAGGGGATTGGTTGTGGCACTTGGTGCCATGGTTTAGTCATGAGGTCTGTGGTGACAGGTTGGACTTGATGATCTTTGAGGTCTCTTCCAACCTTGGCGATTCGGTGATTCTGTTTCTGAAGTATGTATCAGCCTGAGAGTTTAGAGCGCAAATAGCTCACACTATATGATGAGACAACTGTGTCTTCAGCTTAACAAAATGCATCCAGGACTGGGGGGAGAGCAAAACAACAACAAAACAGGCTTGCAAATGAAAGGAAGGCTGACTGTTCATAAAATTTGCAGCAGACCAAATTTCTTCTCCTGCAGCATGACAGCAGAATTGAATGTCTAACTGATCAAGAAGAGATATACATATTTTTTTTTCCTTCCCTTGCTCTCTCAGGCTGCCAGAAAACAGCATGCTCAGGTTGCAAGTGAGTTGGGTTTTATCTGCAATCTTACAACTGGGTCACGTTGAGCAGTAAACAAATCTAGGAGCATTTATTTGTGAGGTGCTCTGTTTCAGCCCTTTCTTATGAGCAGCACCTGCATGTTTTTCAGTTCAGTGGCTCCCTTTTTTCTGCCTCCATGCAAGAATGCAGTATGTTATAAAAGACTGTTGTTTTGCTATGTTGTGTTTCTTTTTAAAAGTAGTTAGATGGCATAATGTCTCTTTCTGCTGTAAAATGTTCTGTGGACAGGTAGGAAGTAAAGGTTTATTGCAGCTTGTTTAGAATATATTAAATAAATTAAAGATGTGGTATCCAGCCAGCTGATTGAGGCAGAGACTCCCTGTAGATGCTTTGTTTGTGTGTTAAGAAAATTGTCACAGGCAATTTGGACTAGAGTGTGGAGTTATAGACTGCCAAATGTTGATTAATTAAGCCCATGTTTGGATTAGTTCTGCTATATTGTTTCATTAGGGAAAATGATTGAAAATATAGAATGAAGCAACCAGGGGGAATCCAGTAAGAATTTACAAATGAGACCTCCAGCAAAGAGCAGAGGCAGGAACTATATGTGTCCTACAATGCTCCCTAACTGGGGCAGAAATAAGTACTAGGAGAACTCACTTGTGTTTCTTGGTGGCAGTGACTGATTTCACTGAAGTCATGCTCAACAGTTGAAGAATGGATCCCTTTCTTTGCCACAAGATGTTTCGCTTGCAAGGCAAATTGCCAACTTATTTTACATGTATAATATGAGCCTAAAAGTGTGTAGTGGTTTGAGCCTTAACTGGGACTTAAGAACTCAGATGGGGGCAAGGCTCAGACTCCCTCCCCCGCTCTCCCCTCCTCCCTCCCAATAGAGAGGGGGGAGGGGGAAAAAGGGAAGGAGCAAATTCACCAAGAAATAATTTGGAGTCGGCTTGGAAGTAGAGAGGTAAAGAGTTTTCCTTTAAACACTATGTATAACAATAACAGATAAGGTTCACAAGGGCAAGGAACAAGGATGGATGGGAGGGAAAAAAAACCCCAAAAACAAAAAACAAGAATACAAAACCAGTCTCTCTCTGAAGAGGTGTGGAGGCAGCAGGGAGAAGGATCAGGCCCAACCACATGGCAGAGGAGCAGGAGGGCAGCTGCAGTAGCTCTCGTCCAGGAAGGCAGGAGCCAAAAAGAGGGCTAATGGCTGCAATGTCCTCCCTTTTATACCTTAGCTAAGCAGGGAGCGGGGAGTGGAACAGACTCAGTTTCCCAGGGGGAAAATACCCTACAGGGAGGGCAAAGCACTCTCAAGCCCTTCCCCACTTTGTTTTCAGGCTGGGCGTTAACCCATCACAATGTGAGAAGGAACACATGCTCATAAAAGTAATGATTGCACTGTTGTTAATTTTCATTTCAGATTTGCCTTCAGATAGTTTTCCCCACCTTGTGTTGTGGAAGAAAATGCCCTGATGAGAAAACCTGCTGTACTGTGAAATGCTTTTCTGATTTTCTCCTGGAATTGGCTTGCAAATGCCTTTCCATGAGATTTTACTGAATTTAGCTGCATTCCAAAAGTGGTGAGATAGTAGATGACAAGCAAAAAACAAACAAACAAACAAAAAGCATGTCACAATAAACTAAATCAATTAGGAAAAAAAAAAAAAAAGAAGTGATTTTCAGATCTGAATCAAACCCTTACCTATCTGAAGCTAGTAAAGTCTCACTCTCTGAGCAGCCCATTAGGAAAAAATCCTCTAGCTTCAGCCATTTAGCTTTAAGTACAGAAAGAGAAGGAGGGATACAGATTGTCCAAGGCAGAAATCTGGCCTGACTTGATGCAGATGTTTCACTCTCTTTTCCAACCTCTGTGAACATTCCTGAGCTCAGGGTCGTTCTTCTCCGTGCAAGACTGATGAATGATAAAACACCTGAGAATGGACTAAACAAAGTGAAAATCCTATTAACTTACTGTTATCGAAGTGGAGAGTTCAATACATAGAGATGACACCTTTACCTATCTCAAGCTAGTTAAGTCTCACTCTCTGAGCAGCCCATTAAGAAAAAATCCTCTAGCTTCAGCCATCTTTGTGGGCGACATGAACAGTGGCATTGAATGCACCCTCAGCAAGTTTGCTGACGACACCAAGCTGTGTGGTGCAGCAGACACGATGGAGGCAAGGGATGCCATCCAGAGGGACCTGGACAGGCTGGAGAGGTGGGCACAAGCCAACCTCATGAGCTTCAACAAGACTGAGTGCAGGGTCCTGCATCTGGGTCAAGGCATCCCCAGGCACAAATCCAGGCTGGGCAGTGACTGGTTGGAAAGCAGCCCTGAGGAGAGAGACTTGGGGGTGCTGGTGGACGAGAGGCTGAACATGAGCTCTCAATGTGCACTTGCAGCCCGGAAAGCCAATCAGATCCTGGGCTGCATCAGGAGAAGTGTGGCCAGCAGGTCAAGGAAGGGGATTCTCCCCCTCTACTCAGCCTTGGTGAGACCCCACCTGGAGTACTGCCTCCACTTCTGGAGCCCCTATTACAAGAGGGATGTGGAGGTGCTGGAAGGTGTCCAGAGAAGGGCCACGAGGATGATCAGAGGGCTGGAGCACCTTTCCTATGAGGACAGACTGAAGAGGTTGGCATGTTCAGTCTGGAGAAGAGAAGGCTCCGAGGTGACCTCATTGTGGCCTTCCAGTATCTGAAGGGGGCCTCCAAGAAGGCTGGGGAGGGACTTCTCAGGCTCTCAGGTAGTGATAGGACTTGGGGGAAAGGAATGAAGCTGGTGGTGGGGAGATTCAGGCTGAATGTGAGGAGGAAGTTCTTCCCCATGAGAGTGGTGAAGCCCTGGAATGGGTTGTCCAGGGAGGTGGTTGAGGCCCTGTCCCTGGAGGTGTTTAAGACCAGGCTGGATGAGGCTTTGGCCAGCCTGATCTAGTGTGGGGTGTCCCTGCCCCTGGCAGGGGGGTTGGAACTAGATGATCCTTGTGGTCCCTTCCAACCCTGACTGATACTATGATACTATTTAGCTTTAAGTACAGAGGAAGAAGGAGGGATCCCGATTGTCCAAGGCAGAAATCTGGCCTGACTTGACAAACCTGGGGTGGGCAAAGAGAGCACCTGGATAGAGACCAATCTCAAATTTCAGGGAAGAATAAAAGCAAGTGCAGAGTAGTTGAGTGTAGGTGTTTACCTTCTGGAGACAGTGATACTACAGGTGCCCAGCACACTGCTCACAGACCTTTAAGATCTTGAAACAGAGTATCACATTGCTGAGCCACTGTCACTGTAGTGGGAAGCTGGCGCTTGTACTGCATAGGTGATGTTATAATACAGAAAGGCAACTCATCATACTTGTCATGATTCATAACATAAATCATTCTGTCTGCTTCTAAATACATTTCACAGCTGCTGTGCTTCTGTTCAGCCATGAGAGAGACAGCCACGGCTGTAGTAGTGTCACTACCAAGAAACCTGGGGAGGCCAGGCCACACAAGTTCTGGCTGGCTCCACAACATGGAGGCTGTGGACAGGTGGGGTGCTGGTCTCTTCTTCCAGGCACCCAGCACCAGAACAAGAGGACACAGTCTCAAGCTGCGCCAGGGGAGGTTTAGGCTGGATGTTAGGAAGAAATTCTTCACAGCAAGAGTGATTGCCCATTGGAATGGGCTGCCCGGAGAGGTGGTGGAGTCACCATCATTGGAGGTGTTCAGGAGGAGACTTGATAGGGTGCTTGGTGCCATGGTTTAGTTGATTAGGTGGTGTCTTGCATGGAGAAGAACCACCTTGAGCTCAGGAATGTTCACAGAGGTTGGAAAACAGAGTGAAACCATCTGCATCCTCACCTCAGGACAGAGGAATAGGAGACTAAAACTAGCAAAACAAACCCACAGCTCATTACTCTTTTTCTTGGTTAATGTAAGATCTTTCCATTTATCAGAAATGAAACATCATAGAGTGACTGGACAGAGAAATTTTCTTGTATGCTCATTTGCTCTGCTCACATGTGTCACACTGCTCATGTGCCATGTATAACCCTCTGATGAAATTCTTGTACAAATTTGCCACAAAGATCTACATTTACCTCTGAGGTTACTCCTGGGGAACTACCTCTAGCCAATAAAATTATGCTAGCAATTAATTAGGCTAATTCAGCTCATCCTCTAGGTGGGAAATATGTTAATGTTTCACTGTTAATTGCCCACCCCCTGGTCACCTCAATCCTTCTCCGAGTATCTCTGCTCCTATCTACCCTTCTCCCAGCACCTTCAGTTAGCACCAGGTGGCATCATGGAGGCTTTCCTATAATGTCATTATTGTATTAGTAAAAGTCCATGATGCCTTATTTTAAGCCTCATCTCTTTGAAAAATTATGTCTTCTTACATATGTGGGTTAAGACTTACAGTACCTGGCAGCATAAATCCTTTGTCTTTATTTTCAGAATTAGAATTAACCAGGTTGGAAAAGACCTTCGAGATCATCGAGTCTAACCTATCACCCAACACCATCTGATCAACCAAACCATGGCACCAAGCACCCCATCCAGTCTCTTTAGAAACACCTCCAGTAATGGGATCTCCATCACCTCCCTGGGCACCACATTCCAATCATTCTTTCTGTGAAGAATTTCTTCCTAACATCCAGCCTAAACTTCCCCTGGCGCAGCTTGAGACTGTGTCCTCTTGTTCTGGTGCCGGTTGCCTGGGAGAAGGGACCAAACCCCTCCTGGCTACAACCACCCTTCAGGTAGTTGTAGACAGCAATAAGGTCTCCCCTGGGCCTCCTCTTCTCTAAGCTAAGCAACCCCAGCTCCCTCAGCCTCTCCTCACAGAGCTGTGCTCCAAACCCCTCCCCAACTTTGTTGCCCTTCTCTGGACATGTTCCAGCACCTCAACATCTTTCCTAGACTAAGGGGCCCAGAACTGGACACAGGACTCAAGGTGTGGCCTAACCAGTGCAGTGTACAGGGGCAGAATGACCTCCCTGCTCCTGCTGACCACACTGCTCCTGATGCAGGCCAGGATGCCATTGGCCTTTTTCTTCTCAACAAAGCCCCTTTTGTGATAGCTGTTTGGAGAATGGTATTTATCCTTCTTCTAAATAATACTAGCAACGCTAGAGAAAATTGCCAAAGCTCTGTATTTTTATAATGATATCACTATTTTTTTCTTAGGTTTTCAGAGGCAAAATCACCTGCACAGTTACATATTTATAAACTGGCAGTTTCCTATAAATACTGACATTTGGTAATTATCATTCAAGCTACTCAGCAGAATTTGAAAATAGATTAAAGAAAAAAATGAAAAAGAGCAAGAACTTAACCTTTAATTCTAAACACTTCAAAATACCCAGGAAGCACTGTTCTTACAATGCACTCAACTACTCTGTAAGATGACTTGATGCCACAAAGCTGCTATATTTGTACCCAGCAGAAGAAATGTAGTAGGAAGAAGGTTATTTTTAGTCAAAAACAACCTGACAGCCGGCAACTGATTCTGAATCTATTGCATTAGCTCTACAGCCAAAGAACTAAACTATTCTGAACCATCTTTGAAGAGTTGTCTGAAGAGTTAATGCATCTTCTGTTAAATTGTATACCAGATTACATTATCTTGTCAAACATATCTTAAATTTGGGCTTCTTGTCTCCTTATTGGTCAAACTGGAGCTAAAGCAGCATAGATAAACTCTGAGGAAAGAGGCAGAAATTGTGAAGGGCACAGCTAGGACAAACTTCCACTGACTATACAAAGAGAAAACTGCACTTTCCAAGAGGCCTGTCTCTTCCCTTCAGAAAGAGTGGCGTACCCACGTCCCAAACACATGCTTCTGGGAATGAAAAATTGCAATCTGCTTTTGAAATGATGGGTCACTGTCTCAGTCCAGAGAGGGAAAGAGACTCAGCCCTTTTGAATATTCCCATGTTATGAAACGAGAGGCACAAATGAGGCCAAAATATCAACAGCGAGGCTATTGATTAACAGAATAAAGCGGATGGATCAGAAGGGAAGAGAGAGATAACAGAGAGGGAGAGAGAAGAGGAAAGGAATTATATTACCACACCCCTCACCCCCAAGACAGTTTGAGTCCTTGAAGAAAGGCTACTGCAGCTTTGGCATAAAGGAGATGTTGTCCTTGTTGGCTGTGCTGTCCTTTGAGCAGCCTCTTCAGCTCCATGAGGTGCAGCACTTTCCAGATTATATTAGGTGAAGGCCTTCTGTTTACCACACTTCTGTTGCATTTACACCATCCATTCAATCTGAGGAATTCTAAAGTCCCAAATAATCTCACACACAGCCACAGTCAGTTTTGAGGAAGAGGACAGTTATCAGCTAACCTTGTTTCTAGGCTGTTCCAAGTCAAGACAACAGTACAGATCTCCAGTCCCATTGGTAATACCCAATTTAATGCATTGAAGTGCTGGGTTCTACAGGCTGGCCACAACAACCCCAGGCAGTGCTACAGGCTGGGGTCAGAGTGGCTGGAGAGCGGCCAGGCAGAAAGGGACCTGGGGGTACTGGTTAATAGTAGGCTGAACATGAGCCTGCAGTGTGTCATGGTGGCCAAGAAGGCCAATGTCATCCTGGCCTGCATCAGGAACAGTGTGGCCAGCAGGAGCAGGGAGGTCATTGTGCCCCCGTACTCAGCACTGGTTAGGCCACACCTTGAGTCCTGTGTCCAGTTCTGGGCCCCTCAGTTTAGGAAAGATGTTGGGTTGCTGGAACGTGTCCAGAGAAGGGCAATAATGACTGGCTGCCAGCTGGATGTGGCACCATTCACCACCACTCTCTGGGCTCGGCCCTCCAGCCAGTTCCTAACCCAGCTGCTGTCCAAGCCAGGGGCTCACAGCTTGGCCAGGAGTTTGCTGTGGGGGACGGTGTCAAAGGCCTTGCTGAAGTCCAGGTAGACTACATTCACAGCCTGCCCCACATCCACCAGGCAGTCACCTGATCATAGAATGAGATCAGGTTGGTGAGGCAGGACCAGTTTGCGTAGTGAAATCTGCCTGGATTTGTCAATGACTTTAAATAAACTTCAATGCCCTGTTAATGTGTGTTTATGTGCATGCACCCACACATGGCTGGTCACCTACAATTATAATGAAATCCTCAGATCTGAGGATTTCATTATATTGGATTCTGTATAGGAATGATTACAAGGAAATGAGCTGGACACCTGTGCATGGTTCCTAACAGTGAGCAGCCATAGCTCATGTGCCCACTGATATTCAGGAAAACTCATCTGCAGGGCTTGCAGTGTCTTGCAGTGCACACAGCCCATTAAAATGTCTGAGCTGGAATTGACTCTTAGGGAGAGTGATGGAAGACCTATTACTTGGATCCTTAAAAACAGAATGAACCAAACACTAAAAACAATACCATGGGGTCCTTCACCTCCTCCAGCCCAGAGCAAAGTAGAATTGATGAAATGACAGGGGATCTTTTTATATTCTATCTCTAGATTTTGAAAAAGAACAATGAGACATAAACATAAATTTACATTCAAGAGCAGTATATCAATGAACTGCATGTTCCATTTGTATTTCTATGGATTTGCCTGAAACAAGTGCTGGCAGCAGGCAAAGGTAATGCTAGAGAATGGAGCATTAGAAAGAGACAAATTCCAGATATGGCATGGAACCACAACAGAAAAAACTATTGAAGGTGAAGCCAAAAGAGATGGAATTATAAAGAATTTATGCCTTTAGCCACAATAAACTCATAGAATAGAATAGAATAGAATAGAATAGAATAGAATAGAATAGACCAGGTTGGAAGAGATCTTTGAGATCATCAAGTCCAACCTATCACCCAACACCATCATCTAAACCATGGCACCGAGCACCCCATCCAGTCTCTTTAAACACCTCCAGTGATGGTGACTCCACCACCTCCCTGGGCAGCACATTCCAATGGCCAATCACTCTTTCTATGAAGAAATTCTTCCTAACATCCAGCCTAAACCTCCCCTGGTGCAGCTTGAGACTGTGTCCTCTTGTTCTGGTGCCGGTTGCCTGGGAGAAGGGACCAAATCCCTCCTGGCTACAACCACCCTTCAGGTAGTTGTAGACAGCAATGAGGTCTCCCCTGAGCCTCCTCTTCTCCAGGCTAAGCAACCCCAGCTCCCTCAGTCTCTCCTCATGGGGCTTGTGCTCCAAACCCCTCCCCAGCTTTGTTGCCCTTCTCTGGACATGTTCCAGAAAGTCAACATCTTTCTTAAACTGAGGGGCCTAGAACTATTTCAGCATGTTGCATTTCTGGGGGTAGTAAAAGGGAATTATCAGCTTTTTGTCAATCACAGGATTATTCCTCCCAACTAGATATAATCAAGAGGTGTTTAGCATGATGAATTAGTCAGGAGCAAGGAGGGATATAGATTTTCTTCCTCTAAGATTAATTTTTATTACAAATAGCTGCAAGTTTCAAAATTGGATGCTCAGTCATTCAGTATCACAGATTCCTAGTACTCCAAAAGTCTGTTACAGAAATATCATGCAGAAAGCTACATATCAGAACAAGAGGACACAGTCTCAAGCTGCACCAGGGGAGGTTTAGGCTGGATGTTAGGAAGAAGTTCTTCACAGAAAGAGTGATTGGCCATTGAAATGTGCTGCCCAGGGAGGTGGCAGAGTCACCATCACTGGAGGTGTTGAGGAAGAGACTAGATGGGGTGCTTGGTGCCATGGTTTAGTTCATTAGATGGTGCTGGATGATAGGTTGGACTCAATGATCTCAAAGATCTCTTCCAACCTGGTCTATTCTATTCTATTCTATTCTATTCTATTCTATTCTATTCTATTCTATTCTATTCTATTCTATTCTATTCTATTCTATTCTATTCTATTCTATTCTATTCCATTCCATTCCATTCCATTCCATTCCATATGTCTGATACTGCTTAGCAGATTCCTGGTTTTTCTTATTTCCTGTATCTCCTGAAACAGCAGGGGAATTGCTTCGCTAGGTCTGAGACATACTTTCATTTAACCATTGAAGTTGATCCAAGAAACTCGTTTAAGGTTGAACCAAATAAAAATTTTAATTACCTTTGGAGATTGATTGAAACATTTGAGGTAAAATTCAGAAGAGAACACTAAGAGTGATTCTTCATGCAAATATCAGAAAGATTAATTTCTAAAATGTCAAAACAAATATCATGTGTTTGGAGTTTTTTCAGAAAGGAGATGAAAGTGTTTCTATTGATACAGCACACAAAAAAACCCTCAAACCATGCAGTAAAGCAAATGGTCAAAATTTTTATTTAAGGTAAATATATTTGACTGGAGGGGGAGTGGAATCCCAGCAAAAAAATTCACTATCCCATCCCCATGAAAAAGTGAATCCCATCTAGAAGTGGTGAATGGTGCCACATCCAGCTGGCGGCCAGGCACTAGTGGTGTGCCCCAGGGATCAGTGCTGGGCCCCATGCTCTTTAATATCTTTATTGATGATCTGGATGAGGGCATTGAGTCCATCATCAGTAAATTTGCAGTCAACACCAAGCTGGGGGCAGGAGTTGATCTGCTGGAGGGTAGAGAGGCTTTGCAGAGGGACCTCGACAGGCTGGATAGATGGGCAGAGTCCAAGGGCAGGAGATTGAACACATCCAAGTGCCAGGTTCTGCACATTGGCCACAACAACCCCATGCAGGACTACAGGCTGGGGTCAGAGTGGCTGGAGAGCAGCCAGGCAGAGAGGGACCTGGGGGTACTGGTTGATGGTAGGCTGAACATGAGCCAGCAGTGTGCCCAGACAGCCAGGAGGGCCAATGGCCTGCATCAGGAACAGTGTGGCCAGCAGGAGCAAAGAGGTCATTGTGCCCCTGTACTCAGTACTGGTTAAGCCACACCTTGAGTCCTGTGTCCAGTTCTGGGCCCCTCAGTTTAAAAAAGATGTTGAGTTGCTGAAATATGTCCAGAGAAGGGCAACAAAGTTTGTGAGGGGTTTGGAGCACAAGCCCTATGAGGAAAGGCTGAGGGAGCTGGGGTTGCTTAACCTGGAGAAGAGGAGACTCAGGGGTGACCTTATTGCTCTCTACAACTACCTGAAGGGAGGTCATAAACAGGTAGAGGTTGGTCTCTTCTCCCAGGCAACCAGCACCAGCACAAGAGGACACAGCTGCACCAGGGGAGGTTTAGGCTGGAGGTTAGGAGGAAGTTTTACACAGAGAGTGTGATTGGCCATTGGAATGGGCTGCCCAGGGAGGTGGTGGAGTCACCATCATTGGAGGTGTTCAGGAGAAGAGTTGATAGGGTGCTTGGTGCCATGGTTTAGTTGATTAGGTGGTGTTGGATGATAGGTTGGACACGATGATCTTGAAGGTCTCTTCCAACCTGGTCTATTCTATTCTATTCTGTTCTATTCTATTCTATTCTATTCTATTCTATTCTATTTCTATTCTATTCTATTGCAATTCTGAAGGTTCAAAATCACAGGAACCCTGTTCATTCAGATAGCCTTTCCCTACCCCCCTCTCCCCTCAAAAGCTGAATATTCTGCTGCCAAAGGTAGACTAAATGTCAGACTGGCACTCTGTGCCTCTGAAACCTGAGGACAACATAGTTCAAGCCCACAAGGACAAACCCTTGCTCCATCAGTGTGCACTCTCAGTATTTATCATAGAATCACAGAATCGATAAGGTTGGAAAAGACCTCAAAGACCATCAAGTCCAACCTGTCACCCAACACCTCATGACTACTAAACCATGGCACCAAGTGCCACGTCCAATCCCTTTTTGCACACCCCCAGGGACGGTGACTCCACCACCTCCCTGGGCAGCACATTCCAATGGCCAATCACTCTTTCTGGGAAGAACTTCTTCCTAACATCCCGACTAAACTTCCCCTGGTGCAGCTTGAGACTGTGTCCTCTTGTTCTGCTGCTGCTTGCCTGGGAGAAGAGACCAACCCCCACCCGGCTACAACTTCCCTTCGGGTAGTTGTAGAGTGCAATGAGGTCTCCCCTGAGCCTCCTCTTCTCCAGGCTAAGCAACCCCAGCTCCCTCAGCCTCTCCTCATGGGGCTTGTGCTTGAGGCCTCTCCCCAGCCTTGTTGCCCTTCTCTGGACTCATTCAAGTGTCTCAATGTCCTTCTTAAACTGAGAGCCCAGAACTGGACACAGGACTCAAGGTGTGGCGTAACCAGTGCTGAGAATAGAGATGAGAAGCAAACTGTGTATGTGAAGTTTGAAGTGTAGGAGCAGAAAACCTATGCAGTTACAGTTATTTTGCCCCAAACAATCTAACTGTTATTACCACTTTTGTAAAACACAACTTGTGTCCAGGATATGGATGTGTGTAATTTGGGCTGCCTTGGGTGTCATTTCCAGGATTCAGAAATTCCCAAATGGCATTCCTGCCCAGCTTTGACCTCACATCTTTAAGGTCACCACTTGCATTATCAAACTCATTTTAAGGGACTGAATTTAGCACAGCAGATGGCAAAGTACTCTGCTGCATAATGTGCTGTGGGTCCTGAGCTGGTGGATGCAGGGGCATTCAAGAGGCCATAATCTCTGACTTCTGGCTTTGGAGGGGGGTGGTGGCAGGATTTGCACTGACCTCTGAGGGCTGCAGTTATATCCCTAGGTTTAGGCTGTTGCCTCACTGTATAAACCCTCCCAGCTATGCCTGAGAAAGTCTTGGCTCTTTCAGGCTTTACTAATGAAGGAAGTTTGGCTGACTGCTGCACTCTATGTCAACAAACCCCAGAAGGGCAAAAGGCTTTGGCCTGGAGGACTACAGAGGTGAAAGAGCTCATACCAGATGAGAGTTACAGTGGTGGATTTTGCTACCATTATTCTTCTGGCTCAGTGAGGTGGTTTTAGGCTATGCCTTTAAAGCTTAGTTACAGATTTTGAGCAGAAAAGTAGAAAAATTTAAATAAATCACTATTGGGTGTAAAAAGGAAAACATTACTCTAAACAAATTCATTGGAGTAATATCTGCCACAAAATGGGCTGTACCTAAACAATTCTTTCTCTTTTCTGATCTCTCTCTCCTTGCTTCGCTCTGGAGAGGTTAACCTGCTTTTGGCTGACCTTAGCTGCGTTGTTTAGTTAGGCCTAACCCACTGCTTTCTCTCTGCTCCTCTTCTCTCTTGGGACAGGGGAGTAGTGGAATGGCTTCCCTGGTTTCTGAGCCATTGTAGAGTGTAGCTCTTCCTTGCAAATACAGCTTCATTTGCTTCTAACTGAGTTGGTCTGGCAAAGTTAATGCTGGGGGGAAAATTTCAACCCACCACACTCAGCAAAAAGTACAGTATAAAGAATAGAATAGAATAGAATAGAATAATAGAATAGAATAGAATAGAATAGAATAGAATAGAATAGAATAGACCAGGTTGGAAAAAGTCTTTGCAAGCATCAAGTCCAACCTATCACCCAACACCATCTAATCAACTAAACCATGGTACCAAGTGCCTCATCCAGTCTCTTCCTCAACACCTCACAGAATCACACAGAATCACAGAATCACCAAGGTTGGAAGAGACCTCAAAGATCATCAAGTCTAACCTGTCACCAAGAGACCTCATGACTAGACCATGGCACCAAGTGCCACGTCCAATCCCCTCTTGAACACCTCCAGGGACGGTGACTCAACCACCTCCCTGGGCAGCACATTCCAATGACGAATGAACTCTCTGTGAACAACTTTCTCCTCACCTCCACCCTAAACTTCCCCTGGCACAGCTTGAGACTGTGTCCCCTTGTTCTGGTGCTGGTTGCCTGGGAGAAAAGACCCACCCCCACCTGGCTATAACCTCCCTTCAGGTAGTTGTAGACAGCAATAAGGTCTCCCCTGATTCTCCTCTTCTCCAGTCTAAGCAACCTCAACTCCCTCAGCCTCTCCTCATAGGGCTGTGCTCCAAACCCCTCCCCAGCTTTGTTGCCCTTCTCTGGACACATTCCAGCAACTCAACATCTTTCCTGAACTGAGGGGCCTGGAAGTGGACACAGGACTCAAGGTGTGGCCTAACCAGTGCTGAGTACAGGGGCACAAAGACTTCCCTGCTCCTGCTGGCCACACTATTCCTGACACAGGCCATGATGCCATTGGCCTTCTCAGCCACCATGACACACTGCTGGCTCATATTCAGCCTACTATTGACCAGTACCCCCAAGTTCCTCTCTGCCTGGCTGCTCTCCAGCCACTCTGACCCCAGCCTGTAGCACTGCATGGGGTTGTTGTGGCCAGTGTGTAGAACCTGGTACTTAGATGTGTTAAATCTCATCCCCTTGGACTCTGCCCATCTGTCCAGCCTGTCAAGGTTCCTCTGCAGAGATCTCCAACCCTCTAACACCTGCTCCCAGCTTGGTGTCTTCTGCAAACTTACTGACGATGGACTCAATCCCCTCATCCTGATCATCAATAAAGTAAGCCATAGCTAAACTCTGGCTTCTTGTTCCCAAAGTACTAAGTATTCTTTGCAGTCTACAACCATCTTCATTTTGCCATAATTACCTTTAATCCCCTAGAATCGCCATGTGCTTTCAACAGAAGTTATTCTTTTCCCCCTATGAGAGTTCTGTTGCTTCATTATGCACCAGAGATGACGATACGTCACCTCTGGTTGAGTGATTCCATTATAGACAATCTGCAAAGAGTTTAGAGTCCCTTCAGAATGAAAGATACCATGTAAACATGTTATATATTTCAGTAATATGCACTAAAGTGTAAATTCTGCTTTGCAAGGCACAATTAAGTTCTCTAGCAAGCCACACAGAGTTAATAAATTGACAGTCTGCAGTGGCAATCTCATACCACGCTTATTTCAGAGCTTCCAACTTCTCCCAGGAAACTGCACTTTATCAGACAAAGAGCCTTGCTTGCTGCAGTGCCTCACTGTTTTTATAATGCTATTGACATCTTGCCTCTCCTGTTGCACTCAAACCTTATTATCAGCAGCACAGTTTTAGCATCCCCCAACTGCAGCAGAGAAAATTAGCCCTTGTTTGTGAATCGATCATTCCCTCAGAGTTGGACACCACCACTGTCACCATGCTGGTCTGCAGGAAAGAGATTGGCAAGCAGAAGCCCTCATAATACATTTAACTGCTTGTAGTAATGCAAACAGGGAGCTTTTGTTTCTTTGTTCCATAGGTTCTTTCTCATTATATGAAAGCAAAAGACCTCCTGACTTGATAAAGTACCCAGGGGGTTTGTGCTAATAATCTTGTGGTGAGGCAGTGGATCTGGAGGATCCCTGAGCTAGTTCATTCTCCTTCTAACCTCTCTTTTGTAAGTGCCTTAACCCTTGCCCTGGGCTCTTTTCAAAACCTGTTTAGAGGTATGACCCACACCAGTGGGATAAAAGCTGGTTACTAATCCCTGGATAGCAAAATTAAAAGCTGGGAAAAACCACACCAAAATCAAAACCACTACATCACTGCAAACCAGGCGTCTGTTTGGTCAGCATACAAGGAGGTGGTTTCTTGGCTAAGTAGCAAATTTCACATCTCAGTTGCCAAGCATTACAGAAGAGAAGAAATCCCAGTGGAGGTGGCATCAAGCAAGAACCATTCTAATCTCATGGTGGGATTTGGAGATGCTCATTAGTGCCTGATTTAGTGGCCAGGCAATGACACTGGGCAGATGGTAAGTTCATTTAAGGCAAAAAAATAGTTTTCTGAAGATCTGAATGGGCAGCTGTGCTCTGCAGCTGGAAAGAACAGAGTGTAAGGGCAACATTTGTTTGGGGTTTTTGTTTGTTTGGGTTTTTTTGTTTGTTTGTTTATTGATTTACTTTTATTTCCATTTACTAGTATTAACTGAACTCCAGTGTAAGGTATTTTATCCTCACCTGAGAATCTCACTTTCTTCAGTGTGGCTCATGTTGATGAGGTTTTTTTAATCCTTCAGCAGAGACTTTCAGAGCACAGGGAAAAGACATCCCAGTTTGCATTACCTGCATGTATTTTAACACATGATAACAACATGATATCAAGCCCACAAAGCTTATAACTGCATAGCATTTTCCTCTGGGCTGAAATGTGTCCCTCTGAGGTACAGAACACCTTTTTTGGCAACCAGCAGTAACCACGTTGTAAAACATATAGCTGAGTCCTCCACTTCCCCAAGGAGGGGCAATCAGAGAATCACAGAATCAACCAGGTTGGAAAAGTCCTCAGAGAGATCATCAAGTCCAACCTGTCACCCAACACCTCATGACAACTAAACCATGGCTTCAAGTGCCACATCCAATCCTTTTTGAACACCTCCAGGGATGGGGACTCCACCACCTCCCTGGGCAGCACATTCCAATGGCAAATTACTCTCTGTGAAGAACTTTCTTCAGAATACAGAATTAACCAGGTTGGAAAAGAGCTTTGAGATCACCAAGTCCAATCTATCACCCAACACCATCTAATCAACTAAACCATGGCACTAAGTACCTCATCCAGGCTCTTTTTAAACACTTGCAGTGATGGTGACTCTACCACCTCCCTGGGAAGCACATTCCAATGGACAATCTCTCTTTCTGTGATGAATTTCTTCCTAACATCGGGCCTAAACCTCCCCTGACACAGCTTGAGACTGTGTCTTCTTGTTCTGCTGCTGGTTGCCTGGGAGAAGAGACCAACCCCCACCTGGCTACAGCCTCCCTTCAGGTAAGTTATAGAAGGCAATAAGGTCTCCCCAGGCCTCCTCTTCTGCTCTGGGCATCATTTCTTGTGGAACAACACAGACTGTGAGTCAAATGAAAGCCTTATGGTAAGAAAAGCTAATGGTCAATTTTCAGACTAAGGGTGCCCTTAGCCAAGAAGCATACCTCACTTGAGACTCCTCCAGCAACACAGTGACTGATAAACATGCTTTGCTGGGCTACTGAGGAGCAAGTCAAAAGCCTATTGAATTTAGTGTCAGTGACTGCAGAAGTTTCAGTGCATTCAGAGTCCTTGCTTGATGCTGACTCATACACTGGGCTGTTTAGTGAGCTTCACACTGCATCAATACCACCAAGCCCTGCAGTGTCTGACTATCCTAATTGTTTTATGGGAATTGACTCTGAAAAATCCATGATTAGCCTGAGAAGGGAAGAAGGATACAGCCTTCCCCAGCTGAGATAGTCTTGAATTTGTGACTGTTTGCCATCTTGTGGTGAACAATTTCTCATCTCTCATTTAGCTTTCCCCTGCAATGCTGCACAAGTATTAAAGTTTCAAACAAGTTTTCCTCGTGTCATCATCTTCCTCCTTTTATGAAATCCCCATCTGTTCTCAGGCCTTTATGGCAGGTCCTTTTCCTCCTTGGTCATTTAATAACACCCTTTAACTATTCTCCAAATTCAAACTGAATGAGATTGGCCTTCTGCTCATTCACCAGCATTAGCTAACAGGCCTTTCACCCATGTCAGTAGTATGAAGCACAGTGGTGCACCTGTTACTGCCTAAGCATAGGCTTATTTATACTGCTCCCACAATACTGTCCCTCCCCAAATCTTATTTTCTCTTGCAAACCTAACTGTATTTTGCCAGGGTACAAAGGGTACCTGCTCTCATTTGGATGACTGAAAAAAATCAAGGAGAAATACCTAGGAAGGTATTCCTGCAATATTTTGCTGGACTGCTTTAAGTGCTCCTCTGAATCTTTGCTTTCTACATTGCTACACCAGCCCTGGTCTTCTAACAGTGGCATAATGGAGATGCTTGCAGTCACAAGCTGATGTCAGTATGGCTTTTTATCAAGCTCTTGCCTAACTGTCAAGTCCAGAGCAAAAGGTACGTTAGAATGGTATTATGTGCAGCTGGAGAGAATATGGCTGCATGACTACAAGCATATGTGTACAGGAGTTTCCTTCACCTCTGAGCTGGTCATGTGGCCACTATGGTATTTCTGAAATGACTTCAGGACTAAACTTCCTACTTTGTGGTCTGGATTAATCAGCAGACAAATTGTCAGCACAACCCAGCTCCCATGTACTACAATCAGAAGAAAAATAAATTGATCTTCCCCATGCATTTCTCAACTCTGGACCCAAATTTAAGGCAGTGATTATGCCCTTTCTGATAAACAAAGCTTTTCTGAGGACAAATAAATTAGGCTGGCTGTGTGTATATGTCCACACTTCACGGCACTGCATCTTGGTTCTTCTCGGGCTGCAGAGCACCACACAGGATCCATAAGGCACAATTACTGCTTCATTTCCTTTTCTTCCGACTTGAAAGAGTCTGAAACACAGGGAGCATGTCAGAAGAATCAAATGCAAATGTATTTCTTATATTAGTAAATAAGGGATATATGTTTTACAAGCCCAGGTGGTAACATGGAGGCAAATACAGGGGTCTGCAGGCACAGAGCATCCTGAGGTTGGATGTTTGTCAAGAAAGGGAGGATCCAAAGTGGACAGTGCTATGGCCACACCACTGAAATAGCTTTTGGCCCAGCCTGTACCAACAGCCTGTGCCTTGGTGTTACTGTAGTGACTGCAAACTTGCACTAGCCAAAACTGCCAGGGCTTGTATTAGCAGTGAAATGACCTGGGTAATCCACGTCCAGCACTCATGTACTACTTGTTATTTAAAAGAAAAAAAAGTGCCAAAGGTACTATGAAATAAACCTAGTAAGAATCCCTGGTGTGTTTCTTATGCTCATATGCATGGATGGTCTAAACACACAGTCATGCTCACTGTCTCACTCTACCTGGGCCCCTGTTCACTACCCAGTTGCTAATGAAAGACAGAAAATAATACTTTTATGCAGTTTGCTTTGCCCTTGCTTGAAAATATCAATCCAGCTCTCTGGGCAAATGGATCTGGTGAGACCACAACTTGATGGGCTCACTCAGAAGAACCACCATCATTTTCAAGTCTCCAGAGATTTTTCCTCTTAAAAGACAAAAACAGTCAGAGAATTACTATCCTACCACAGTTCATTTGTGCTTGGTTTTCATGCTGCCCTACTCAGTTTCTACATGTTCCATATAGAATTTGTGTTATGCCTCCCTTTCCCTAGTCCCTTTCCTATTTCTTCATTCTTTGGCAAATACAGTCTAAGACCTGTTATTTCAGTTGATCTTTCAGCTGCAGACTGTTGAACATGGTTTTCAGTTAAGCAGTACTAAAACCTTGACCAGAAATAAACAGCTAGAGTGGAGTTCATTCAACACACCTGAAGCAAAGTTCCTACAAGGAGTAGAATAAAGCTGTGTAAAAAGAGCAATAAACCTGGAGGAGTTATATGAAGAGAGAGAAAAATCTATAGTATCATAATATCAGTCAGGGTTGGAAGGGACCACAAGGATCATCTAGTTCCAACCCCCTGCCATGGCCAGGGACACCCCACACTAGATCAGGCTGGACAGAGCCTCATCCAGCCTGGGCTTAAACACCTCCAGGGACGGGGCCTCAACCACCTCCCTGGACAACCCATTCCAGAGCTTCACCACTCTCATGGTAAAGAACTTTATCCTCACATCCAGCCTGAATCTCCCCACCTCCAGCTTCATGCCATTCCCCCTAGTCCTATCACTACCTGAGAGCCTGAGAAGTCCATCCCCAGCCTTCCTGTAGGCCCCCTTCAGATACTGGAAGGCCACAATGAGGTCACCTGAGAGCCTTCTCTTCTCCAGACTGAACAGCCCCAACTCCTTCAGTCTGTCCTCATAGGAGAGGTGCTCCAGCTCTCTGATCACCCTCGTGGCCCTTCTTGCACATATCCATCTATCATTTTACATTTCCTTCATTTCTATCATTGAAATGAGCCTAGAAATCAGTACAAAAGGCAAGAAACATTCTAATGTGTGAGATTCTCATCAGAGAAGGAATTCAATGCACTGTCTCAGAGATTACAACACTAAACAATTAATTCCATTTCAAAGGGTGGAACGTGAAGCAAGATATCACTGGTGGAGGCTGCAATTTTTGTGCAATTCAAGATCAATGTTCTATTTAAAGGTGATTAAATGTATAAAGAAATGTGATATACACCTCATAAATTGAGATAGTTGGCTGTACACTAGGAGAACCTGTACCTTATATTAAAGCACTAAACCCATGTAAAATGCCTGGCTACTCATGAGCACTCAGCCAGGTTCTCCTGTGAATTTACACTAACCTTAAAGAAAGTACTCTGGGAAGCCTTTCATCCTACCCTTTCAAAAGATGTTACCTCCTCGAAGAAGGGAGAGTTGACGTTCTTAGCTGAAATTTATGTCTATTCATTGCAATCTATAGAGCTGTGCTGATCTATAAGAGCTGAAAAAATGGCATAAATTATTCTCCTTAGATCATTGGGTTTCCTTAAATAAATTCAATGTACATATTAAAAGCAAATGAACAAAAAAGCCATCAACACCAAAATCAACTGTCAGCATCCAGACACAGCAACTGACAATAGTGATTTATTCTGCTCGCTAAGATTGATTACTGTCCCTGATGTGTAAGCATCCAAGGGCAGAGACCATCTCTTTCTGTATAGCGGAAAGCCATCTACTGCAACAAAGTCCCAGTCTGCTCACACTGTACTGATATCCTTTGCAGGTTTGTATACAGAAAAGAAACCAGAAAGGACAGGGAGAAAAAGCTGTTAGATTTTCCAGGTAACAAGGCTGTGTGACAGAGACTCAAAAACACCAACTGTCAGAAACTGCTGTGAGAAAACCAAAAGCATTCTGCCATCATTCCTTTAACTCTCAGGTTAATTCATCAGCATAATAGTGGCTCACTTTTTCCCTTGGGTGCATTGTGAGGTTTTGTTTTCCTAAGGGCCACAATGAATTTTGCAACATCTGAAGTCTTGAAAACAAGGTTGGATAGATTTCTTGAGAAAAGCAATCCTTCAGACAGAGCTTATGATTATTTTTTGAATTGCATAGCATAGAATAGAATAGAATAGCATAGCATAGCATAGCATGGTATAGCATGGCATAGCAGGGCATAGCATAGCATGGCATGGCATGGCATAGCATAGCATAGCATAGCATAGCATAGCATAGCATAGCATAGCATAGCATAGAATAGAATAGAATAGAATAGAATAGAATAGAATAGAAATTAACCAGGATGGAAAAGACCTTTGAGATTGAGTCCAACCTATCACCCAATACCATCTAATCAACTAAACCATGGCACCAAGCACCCCATCCAGTCTCTTCCTAAACACCACCTGTGATGGTGACTCCACCACCGCCCTGGGCAGCACATTCCAATGACCAATCACTCTCTCTGTGAAGAACTTCTTCCTAACATCCAGCCTAAACCTCCCCTGGCACAGCTTGAGACTGTGTCCTCTTGTTCTGGTGCTGGTTGCCTGGGAGAAGAGACCAACCCCCACCTGGCTACAGCCTCCCTTCAGGGAGTTGTAGACAGCAATAAGGTCTCCCCTGAGCCTCCTCTTCTCCCGGCTAAGCAACCTCAGCTCCCTCAGCCTCTCCTCATAGGGCTTGTGCTCCAAACCCCTCCCCAGCTTTGTTGCCCTTCCCTGGACACATTCAAGAGTCTCAATGCCCTTCTTAAACTGAGGGGCCCAGAACTGGACACAGGACTAAAGGTGTGGCCTAACCAGTGCTGAGTACAGGGGCACAATGACTTCCCTGCTCCTGCTGGCGACACTATTCCTGATGCAGGCCAGGATGTCATTGGCCTTCTTGGCCACCTGAACACACTGCAGGCTCATGTTCAACCAGCTGTCAACCAGTACCCCCAGGTCCCTCTCTGCCTGGCCGCTCTCCAGCCAGTAGCACGGCATGGGGTTTTTGTGGGCAATGTTTAGAACCCATCACTTAGATGTGTTAATGTTAGATCTCTTAAGCTGTATAACCTATGTTAAAAATAATGGATAGATATCTTTCTGGCCCTCAAAAGGATGAATTTATGAGTTTGGCACGATGGCCTGAAAATCATTGTCAGCATCCATCTGGCTACCTGATGTGCACTAAAGAACAGTCCTAGCTCTGTCTAATGAAAGGAAAAATCTCTGCCTGGCACCATGAGGATGAAAAGCTGCTGGTTCTGAAGGTGTTAACATGCTATTTATACCTTCCTTTGCTCCAGTAACATGAAACAGTTAATCACAGTTCAAGGTTTGTGTAATGGGACACAGGTCTGCTTTTACCATAGCAACCACATTACAGAAATCCTTTCTGATATTATTAAGCATAGATTAAAAGCAAAACCAGAAACATTAAAATACTTGGAATCCAAAAGTGATTTTTTTTTCCCAGTTCAGAAAAACTCGTTTTTCTTTCATTTGCATCCAGTAAAGTCCTTCAGAGAGAATAATGTTTTAAATGTCTCTGCATGGTAGCAGAAGTTTCTCTCATTAAAAACAAAATAACCTATTGTCATTTAGAAGGAAAAGTTTTCATGCTGCTTGAGAAGTAGAGGAGGGCTTCATAAGGCACAAAATGCCTGAGGTGCATATCAAGGACCAGTTAAATGCCTCCACTTTCTTAAAAATCTTTTAAGGTACCTATGTCTCAGGTGTAAGCAGTTTATTATTATTGGATTTTGGCTCAGGAATAACAGAATAGAATAGAATTAACCAGGTTGGAAAAGACCTTTGAGATCATCGAGGCCAACCTATCATCCAACACTATCTAATCAACCAAAGGTAGTTCCTGATCTGGAAACAAATACAAGATAATGTACATAAGGAAAAGTGTGATGTGTCTTATCTTGTTTTCCTGTCCTAGAAGGCCATGATGTCCAGGAAGGCTGGACATTCTTCAGACAGAAAGTCTTAAAGGCACAAGAACAGGCTGTCCCAATGTGCTGAAATATGAGTGTGGTGGGCTGAAGCTTTCCACCCCCCAGCATTAACTTTGTCAGACCAATGCAGTTAGAAGCAGATGAAGCTGTATTTGCAAGCAAAGTCTACCATCTACGATGGAATGCAATGAATATGTACAAAATATAGAGGAGTTACAATATTATACAGATATTTACAATTAGCAAACAACACAAAAAGCCCCCTGGTCAGAGACCAGGGAAGCACATTATAATCTCCTGAGCAAAGCAAAACAGCTCAGATCAGAAGAGAAGACAAAAGGGAAGCTTCTCTTATTCCAGATGTTTACCCAATGAATTTGTTTAAAATAATCTTTTGTTTTCCTTCTGTCTCGGTCCAGAGACGGAAAGATTCTCAGTTCTTTTGAATATTCCCGTGGTATGAAACTAGAGGCAAAGCAAGGCCAAAATATCAACAGCCCTTGAGGCTATTTATTAACAGAATAAAGTGGATGGATCAGAAGGAGAGAGAAAGAGAATAGAGAGAGAGAGAAGAGGGAGAGAGAAGAGGAAAGGAATTATATTAGCACACCCCTTACCCCCCAAAACAGTTTGAGTCTGTGGGGAAAGCTGCTGCAGCTTTGGTGTGGAAGAGAGGTCATCCTTCTTGGCTGCACTGTCCTCCAGCAGAGGAGGGGAGGGAGAGATCCCAAAGTCCAAGTCCAAGCCCTTCTGTGAGCAGCCTCTTCAGCTCCATGAGTTGTAGAAGGTGGAGGAGGTTGTAGCATGCTGTGTGTTGGTCTCTTCTCCCTAGTAACAAGTGATAAGAATGAGAGGAAACGTTCTCAAGTTTCAGCTGGGGAGATTTAAACTGGATATTAGAAGAAATTTCTCGACTGAAAGGATTAGGTGGATGAATCATCATCCCTGGAGGTGTTTAAAAGATGCATAGATGTGGTGCCAAGGGACATAGTTTAGCAGCAGAAGTGGTGGAGTTATGTAACTGTTTGACTCAATGATCTTAAAGGACTTTTCTAACCAAAATAATTCTATATTCTATGTCACTAGGATAATTGCTACATGCCATTGACATGTACAGCAAAAATCACTGACAGACGGGGCCCACCCTCTCATTCTCCCTCGTGTTTTTTTCAACTTGATACTTTCTCAGCATGATTGCACCCCTTTAGGTCCTCATTAAAATAGAATAGAATACAATTAACCAGGTTGGAAAAGACCTCAGAAATCATCAAGTCCAACCTGTCACCCAACACCATCTAATCAAATAACCATGGCACCAAGCACCCCATCCAGTCTCTTCCTAAACACCTCCAGTGATGGTGACTCCACCACCTCCCTGGGCAGCACATTCCAATGGCCAATCACTCTTTCTGTGAAGAACTTCTTCCTATCATCCAGCCTAAACTTCCCCTGGTGCAGCTTGAGACTGTGTCCTCTTGTTCTGGTGCTGGTTGCCTGGGAGAAGAGACCAAACCCCTCCTGGCTGCAACCTCCCTTCAGGTAGTTGTAGAGAGCAATAAGGTCTCTCCTGAGCCTCCTCTTCTCCAGGCTAAGCAACCCCAGCTCTCTCAGCCTCTCCTCACAGGGCTTGTGCTCCAAACCCCTCCCCAGCTTTGTTGCCCTTCTCTGGACACATTCCAGCACCTCAACATTCTCACAGGCCAAAGCCTAAGACTTCCCTGGAGTCTCACAGCATGTTGCTCGTGGAGCTGAGCTGACCCCAAACTTGCCTGTTCTTGTAAATCACAATGCAGAACACAGCAGAGAGGACTCTGGTGAGGAGCTCACAGATGCAGTGTGTTTTGCAAACATAGAAGATCAATTGGTTTATCCAGGGAGAAATCAGCTTGCTGCTCTAATGGTTCCGTTTGTGGCTTCAGAATTCAGCAGATCCCTCCAGGGGATGAGGTCAAGAAATCAGAATGAAGATTGAAAGCTGTAAGATCCTCAAGCTTATAAGTATTTTCCTAAATTATATAGATAGAAAATGTATAATTCCCTGTCAACTTGCCATTAGCCCAACTTCTATAGAGTCCCAGAAATATCAATTTCTTTCTGTTCCATTCCATACTGAGAGGATTCCATTTATGACAATATCTGTGGTTCTGAGTCTTTGGACTAAACAAAGTCAATTCTTTCAGTCTCTATAACTGCAGTTTTATAGCCCAAACTTAAAGGCTGAAAGCCACCACTGTGAACCTGTAGTCTGACTTATGAAAGCTGTAAAATTTTATCAATCAGTCCTTTCACAGATCTCGTAACTTTAATTGCCTGTATTTTAGAGAGCTTTCCATGTAAAGACTTCAAGAAATACTGATTACATCATAGAACTGTATAAATTCTCCCAGTGCAAGAGAAATGGAAAGAAAAAAGTAAAAAAAAGAAAAAGAAAAAAATAAAAGAAAAATAAAAAAATAAAGAAAAAAGGCACTTTGTAGTTTGAATTTGATTAATTTCATCTTTTAAGTGCAAATATCCATGCTCCTCCCTGTGTTGAATAAAAATAATCCTCTACTGTCACCCTCTAAGATTATCTTAACCTCCTTAATGCCACAAAAGTCATGTTCAAGAGTCTCAACGTCCTTAAACTGAGGGGCCCAGAACTGGACACAGTACTCAAGGTGTGGCCTAACCAGTGCTGAGTACAAGGGCACAATGACTTCCCTGCTCCTGCTGGCCACACTATTCCTAATGCAGGCTAGGATGCCATTGGCCTTCTTGGCCACCTGGGCACACTGCTGGCTCATGTTCAGCCAGCTGTCAATCAGCACCACCAGGTCCCTCTCTGTTTGGCAGCTCTCCAGCCACTCTGACCCCAGCCTGTAGCTCTGCATGGGGTTGTTGTGGCCAAAGTGCAGCACCTGGCACTTGGATTTGTTGAATGCCATCATGTTGGACTCCACCCATCTGTCCAGTCAGTGGAGGTCCCTCTGCAGAGCCCTTCTGCCCTCAAACAGATCAATATCTGCTCCCAGCTTGGTGTCATTTGCAAATTTGCTGATGACTGTCTCAATCCCCTCATCGAGATCATCAGTGAAGATATTAAAGAGGATGGAGCCCAGCACTGATCCCTGGGGGACACCACTAGTGGCTGGCTGCCAGCTGGATGTGGCACCATTTACCACCACTCTCTGGGCTCAGCCCTCCAGCCAGTTCCTAACCCAGAGAAGGGCAATGAGGCTGGTGAGAGGCCTCAAGTACAAGCCCTGTGAGGAGAAGCTGAGGGCGCTGGGGTTGCTTAGCCTGGAGAAGAGGAGACTCAGGGGAGACCTTCTTGCTGTCTACAACTACCTGAAGGGAGGTTGTGGCCAGGTGAGGTTTGGTCTCTTCTCCCAGGCAACCAGCACCAGAACAAGAGGACACAGTCTCAAACTGTGCCAGGGGAAGTTGAGGCTTGAGGTGAGGAGAAAGTTCTTCGCTGAGAGAGTTGTTAGCTGTTGGAATTTACTGTCCAGGGAAGTGGTGGAGTCACCATCCCTGACGGTGTTCAAGAAGGTGTTGGATGTGGCACTTGGTGCCATGGTTTATTAGTCATGTGGTCTGTGGTGACAGGTTGGACTTGGTGATCTTTGAGGTTTCTTCCAACCTTGGTGATGCTGTGATTCTGTCAAAAGACAGTAAAACCTAGGTCTTACTTCTGTTTATGATTCTACTACCCAAAAATACCTTATGTTTGCTTTGTAACTAACCAGCTCTTCACCCAGCTGGTTGTCTGCTAAGAACTTCTTTTCTAAATCAGCTTCATAAAAGCTGTGCTGACTTTTTTATTTTAATCTTTCTTTTCCATGGGCAGAGCTAGATGGTGTTATTGTTGATAAGATTCCTATTTCTTCATTCAAACCACAAGCCAAAAGGTCAAGGTATTCAAGGCAAAATGCATCTTCTTCTTCTTTGTATTATTTTTTCTTTTCCATCTTGTTTCTCTGGAAGAAAATACTATCAACAATGGCAGCACAGAGCCTTTTCTAAACTACTGGGATGTGTTAAGATTTTAAGCATAATTTTTTCCCATTCTCTCCTACCCAAAAGAAAACAGACCAGAGAGAGAGTAATACAGATTGCTAGCAGAACTCTTCCCCAAATACAATCTGTTCTTAGCTCTTGATGAATTGCAAAACTTGTCAGTCATTAGCATAAACTAAACCCAGGAGCTTATGGGCCAGCAGATGAGAATATCAATCAATTTAAAGATAAATATAAATGCAGCAATGTAAAGCTAAGAAGCACCTCATCAAAAGACCTTCCTCTCCTTTAACTGTTCAATTACAGCTTGATAGATACAAAGATTCAGATAAAAATGGGTAGGGAAAATATAGGGCAGTAGGACCTGTTGTTACTAAATGAAGCACAACACACCTACACCATTTAGATACTGCATATGTCTCTGGAAAGTCAGGTAGCGATGATATTCCTGGAAGTCTTAAGCTGCAGTTACCTTAAATGGCTTAACCCAATCCCTGATGCTGAAAAAGACAGTTCTGTGGTTCCTGCCCCTGCTCAGCCCTTGACCTGTCATGAGCACTCGTTTAGCTGCACAGTGAGCCACATCACAGCTAATACAGCTGAAAACACGCTTTGGTGAAACTGTTTTCCTGTGGGACCTGCCAGGTCACTTGGCTGCTACTTCAGCTGTGCAAGTCCAGGCACAAGGGTTGTGAACACAGGAGAGAGGACACTGGAGATTTAATACAAGAAAGAAAAAAAACAAAAAGGGGAAAAAAAGCCTTCTAGACAAAGAATATGAGTTGCAAGAAAGAGGTGTCTCACATGCATCCTTAAATTCCCTCTATTTTCTCATTTTGTTGGCACAGAAGAACAAGATGAATATGCAAGGGCAAGTAAACTGAATGTTGAGCAGAGCAAGAAAATGCTGCCTTAGCCAGCCAGAGGCACAGAGAAAATAAGCAAACTAGCTTTCAGGCTAATGCTGTTTTCCTTGCTCTGAGTCCTTGCGTATGAGTTCAGTGACTTTCTTCAGGGCCTTCCTCCATTTTGGAAACATTAAGTAGGAAGCTGCATTTTGGTACAGAGAAGGTCCTGAATATATATAAGTACTCCTAAATCCTACTCAATATCTTTATTGATGATCTGGATGAGGGGATTGAGTCCACCATTAGTAAGTTTGTAGATGACACCAAGCTGGGATCAGGTGTTGATCTGTTAGAGAGTAGAAGGGCACTCCAGAGGGACCTTGACAGGCTGCACAGATGGGCAGAGTCCAGGGAATGATAGCCCTGTCAGCCTGACCTCAGTGCCAGGCAAGATTATGGAACGGGTCATCTCGAGTGCGATCACACTGCACTTACAGGATGGCCAGGGGCTCAGGCCCAGCCAGCGTGGATTTAGGTGGGGCAGGTCCTGCCTGACCAACCTGATCTCCTTCTATGATCAGGTGACCCGCCTGGTGGATGTGGGGAGGCCTGTGGATGTGGTCTACCTGGACCTCAGCAAGGCCTTTGACACCGTCCCCCACAGCAAACTCCTGGCCAAGCTGGCAGCCCATGGCTTGGGCAGGATCACACTGCGATTGGTTAGGAACTGGCTGGAGCGCCGAGCCCAGAGAGTAATGGTGAATGGCACCACATCCAGCTGGCGGCCTGTCACTACTGGTGTGCCCCAGGGATCAGTACTGGGCCCCATGCTCTTCAACATCTTTATTGATGATCTGGATGAGGGCATTGAGTCCATCATCAGTAAATTTGCAGATGACACCAAGCTGGGGGCAGGAGTTGATCTGCTGGAGGGCAGAGAGGCTTTGCAGAGGGACCTCGACAGGCTGGACAGATGGGCAGAGTCCAATGGCAGGAGATTTAACACATCCAAGTGCCGGGTTCTGCACATTGGCCACAACAACCCCAGGCAGTGCTACAGGCTGGGGTCAGAGTGGCTGGAGAGTGGCCAGGCAGAGAGGGACCTGGGGGTACTGGTTGATTGTAGGCTGAACATGAGCCTGCAGTGTGCCCAGGCAGCCAAGAAGGCCAATGGCATCCTGGCTTGCATCAGGAACAGTGTGGCCAGCAGGAGCAGGGAGGTCATTCTCCCCCTGTACACTGCACTGGTTAGGCCACACCTTGAGTACTGTGTCCAGTTCTGGGCCCCTCAGTTTAGGAAGGATGTTGACTTGCTGGAACGTGTCCAGAGAAGGGCAACAAAGCTGGTGAGGGGTTTGGAACACAAGCCCTATGAGGAAAGGCTGAGGGAGCTGGGGTTGCTTAGCCTGGAGAAGAGGAGACTCAGGGGTGACCTTATTGTTCTCTACAACTACCTGAAGGGAGGTTGTAACCAGGCAGAGGTTGGTCTCTTCTCCCAGGCAGCCAGCACCAGAACAAGAGGACACAGTCTCAGGCTGCGCCAGGGCAGGTTTAGGCTGGATGTTAGGAAGAAGTTCTACACGGAGAGAGTGATTGCCCATTGGAATCGGCTACCCGTGGAGGTGGTAGAGTCACCTTCACTGGAGGTGTTCAGGAGAAGACTTGATGGGGTGCTTGGCTGTATGGTCTAGTTGTTGGGTGGGTTGGATTGTTTGATGGGTTGGACGCGATG